>JAIUCV010000394.1:600000-783362 GCA_026724425.1 Erythrophleum ivorense
AGAAGCACGACGGGTCATATATTTTATTTCGGAGATGCACCAATCACTTGGTGTTCTCAAAAACAGGATACGGTGGCGCTCTCATCCTGCGAAGCGGAGTTCATGGCGGCAACGGAAGCGGCTAGACAGGCAATATGGCTTCAAGATCTCTTAAGTGAGATCACGGGAAGAAAAGCAGAGCAAGTGCCAATCAAGATAGACAACATGTCTGCGATTGCACTCACAAGAAATCCGGTGTTTCATGGCAAGAGTAAGCACATTCATAAGCGCTACCATTTCATTCGAGAGTGCATTGAAAGGGAGCTAGTTGATGTGGAGCATGTGCCGGGAACTGAGCAAAAGGCGGACATCTTAACCAAGGCGTTAGCACGGATCAAGTTTTCTGAGATGAGAGACATGATCGGAGTTCACAACATTTCCAAGAACAAGCCATCAAAGCTTACGAGGGAGAATGTTGAGTAAGCTTGGTTAGCTTGTCACCTAAGGAATCCTTAAACAAGTTGGTTTAGGATAAGAAAGGTGTAAACCTACTAGGATTAGGAGTTATCTAAATCTATTAGGAATAGGACTAACAAAGTTGTGTTAGCTCTATATATATCAATGTCGAGTTGTGACAAAGATATTAAGCTTAGAGAGCAAAGTGTTTAGTTTTGAGATATTTTCTAAACATCAATAAAGAGAGTTATTCTTTAATCAAGAGTGTTTTGTTCTTAAGCAACTTTAAACATTGCCTGCTTTTTTAGGCATTTCTTCGACAGTAATCCGCCACAAATTGCAAACACTTTCTGCATAAACCACAAAAAAACCAATTAAGTATTGAGTTTAGCTATGCAGGGAAATATGAGTTCTTGGATCAGACCAAATCTTCTCATCCTTTCCTACTTGCTCCTTTTCTTCTGTTTTTATCTTTCTTCTTTGGGGGAATTGCCAAAAATAGACCACAAATTGATTTTTTCTATTCAACTAGACCACAATTTGAAACAATTGCAAAACTAACCTTTTCTACAGTAACAGTACCTCACACTCTCTTATGAACAAACAAAAAAACGCATGCCACGATTACGATTTTAACCTCCAGACGCTGTGGTAGACAAACATGGAGATCTACCATGTAGATCTACCATGTAGATCTACCAAATAATTAAACTTTAAATTTAAATTACAAATTAAATAAAAAATAATTTGACAACAAAACCTGTATGAATAATTAAAAGATAGACATTATCATCTACAAAAAATATGATTGAATACAAATGAATCATTTATAGATAAGTAAAGACATTTAGGTTAAAACATATAAATGTGTGAGGTCTACCATGTAGATCTACCAGGTAGATCTACCAGGTAGATCTACCAAATAATTAAATCTTAAATTTAAATTAAAAATTAAAAAAAAATAATTTGACAAAAACACTTGTATGAATAATTAAAATATAGATATTATCATCTACAAAAAATATGATTGAATACAAATGAATCATTTATAGATAAGCAAAGACATTTAGGTTAAAACATATAAATGTGTGAGGTCTACCATGTAGATCTACCACATAATTAAATCTTAAATTTAAATTAAAAATTAAAACAAAAATACTTTGAAATATTTTTTTCACAAATAACGAAATAATAGACATTTAACGTCTACTAAAAATATGATCTCAGAAAAATGCATGAATCTATAAATATCATGAATATATAGTTCATAAGGATAAGAGTTTGAGTAGATTGTTTAGGGTTGAATGGTGTAAGTTGTAGGGTTTTGAAAATTTCTAGACCAATTGTTGTTTTTGGTTTGTTATGCGATTCAATGTTCGTTTATTTGTTATCCAAACTGTAAAATGACAATAGGGCAAGCACATTGTTACAAATTTTTTTCTAAATTATTCGATTTAGTGTTTAGGGTAAAGTAGATCTACCATGTAGATCTACCAAATAATTAAACTTTAAATTTAAATTAAAAATTAAATAAAAAATAATTTGACAACAAAACCTGTATGAATAATTAAAAGATAGACATTATCATCTACAAAAAATATAATTGAATACAAATGAATCATTTATAGATAAGCAAAGACATTTAGGTTAAAACATATAAATGTGTGAGGTCTACCATGTAGATCTACCAGGTAGATCTACCACATAATTAAATCTGAAATTTAAATTAAAAATTAAAAAAAAATAATTTGACAAAAACACTTGTATGAATAATTAAAATATAGACATTATAATCTACAAAAAATATGATTGAATACAAATGAATCATTTATAGATAAGCAAAGACATTTAGGTTAAAACATATAAATGTGTGAGGTCTACCATGTAGATCTACCATGTAGATCTACCAGGTAGATCTACCAGGTAGATCTACCATGTAGATCTACCACATAATTAAATCTTAAATTTAAATTAAAAATTAAAACAAAAATAGAGGTCTACCACCCGTTTGAACCGTAAATTGAACGCCTAAACCGGAAAATTGACCTTCTTATATAAAGAACTAGTTAACCTAATTGTGTTAAAAAGAAAATATCTCCTCTCTAAAACGGCGCCTCCCACTCCTCTCTCTCCGTAAACCTTTGCCCGTCTTGTTCTTCATCTCTATCACCGTTCAAACAGCTATCTCACCGGATATTTCTCCACCTCCAGTCTCTAGCCGCCATCTTATGCTCTGGTAAGTCATTTATCTTCTCTCCAGAACAAATCTAAATCAGATCTGAGCTGCAACATAATGCATTGGCTTATTTGTATAGATCTGAGATGGGAATATGCAGTTTTTCTTCCTCCTCAGCCTACATCTTTTTCTCTGATTGCCACCGTCACCGCCGCCGTAAAATCCACAACTACCACCGCTGTTAATCTCGTTCTTGAAGGTCCTTCCATGGCTTTTTCTTATCTTTTATTCATCATCTGAAAATTTTTCTCTCTCGATCTGTGATAGATGGAGGTTTTGTTTTCTCAGATCTACTCTGAAATCCTTTAGATCTAAAGTTGAAATGAAAAATAAAGTTGTTTAAAATGAGAAAATTCGGATTTTGTGGAATTTTGCAGGAAAGCTACAGAGAAAATATGCTCCTGCATCTTGTGGAAGAAAGCTCCGTTTGTGGTAGACCTCTGTTGTAGACCTCTGTGGTAGACCTCTGTTGTAGACCTCTGTTGTAGACATCTGTGGTAGACCTCTGTGGTAGACCTCTGTGGTAGACCTCTGTGGTAGACCTCTGTGGTAGACCTTTGTTGTAGACCTCTGTGGTAGACCTCTGTGGTAAACCTCTATTGTAGACCTCTGTAGTAGTATGTTACAAGATGTTGGAATCTCGTTCTTGGAAATGTCGAGAAGCTTTCATGGCCATGGTTTTTTAATGATTCTCTTTATGTCAAAATGCTTCTAAATTATGTAAAAACATTGTCATAAAGGAAACAAAGTGTGTTTTAACAAAATGATTTCTGTAACATCAACAAGAGAGTTTGCTATAAGCTAATATAAGTGTTTGATCCTATCAATATATACAAACATCCTGCAAGTTTAACATTCTCACTCATTTTCCTTTATCCACCTCAAAATGCCAATGACATGTTTTTGTCATCATCCATTGTTCATAAACAGAAGATAAACAAACACATATCGAGACTTAACTTCTCTTTATCACCAAATTTTCATACTTAATAGGAAAAACCACATATCGAGACTTAACTCAGTAATGGTAACGTATATCATAGCTTTAGTAATGATAGACAAGGTGGGAGAATGTTCTACTTGCGGTATTGGCGATTACTCATCCTCATCGACATATCTATCCTCATCTCGCTCCTCAACTTTATCCTTGTTTCGAACAGAGATGCAAAGGCGCAGCACATGCGTTTTGCCTAACTCTATCAAGCTATGAACCTGTCCATCGTTGGTGACGTACATAGGAGGAAAGTCCGAGGGCATTTGATTGAGCATCACATCTGGCAATGGATAAGATATCTCCACCAGCTCTGCTTCCATATCCAACATATAGTCACACTGTACCATTCTCACAAGCTCCTCATGGGTACAACCATCCCGCAAGTAGAACACTCTCCCTCCTTTTCCTTTATCCACCTCAAAATGCCATGACCTGTCTTCTACCATCAGCCATTTTCCATAGACGGAAGCTAAACAAACCATTTTCTGCAACAAAAAAAAAACAAACAAAACAACATAAGTAGAGCCTTAATCACACCAAATGAACATTTGAAACTCATATATAAGCAAGTAAACAAGTAAAAAAACCCAACTGTTCAAGAAAAATTTCAAAATACTAGATATATTGACCAAAAAAACGATTTACAAAATAACACATAATAGTAGACCTACAACGTAGATCTACGTCGTAGACCTCAACTGAGGTCTATCCACGTGGAGGTTAGTTTTGCAATTGACCGAGAAAAATGTTTTTGACCGGAGGTCTACCGCGGAGGTCTACTCCACGTGGAGGTTAGTTTTGCAATTGATCGAGAAAAATGTTTGTTGTGGTAGACCTCGTTTTGATTAGTAGACCTCTTAATTGGTCTACGGAGCAAAACGAGGTCTACCATGTAGATCTACCGCAAAAAGTAGACCTCAAAATGGTTAGTTTTCAGTTGACCCAAGTTTGACTTTCCTCTGGTAGACCTTTCCTGTAGACCTCAATTTTTTTGCGTTGACCAGATATTTTAGTAGACCTCACCTGAGGTCTACCAGACCCTGTAGACCTCATCTGAGGTCTACCAGACCCCGTAGACCTCACCTGAGGTCTACCAGACCCCGTAGACCTTAACGGTAGACCTAAGCCGTAGACCTCCAACAAACATTTTTCTCGATCAATTGCAAAACTAACCTCCACGTGGAGTAGACCTCCACATCGGTCTACAGGAAAAAACATTTTTCTCGATCAATTGCAAAACTAACCTCCACGTGTAGTAGACCTAAGTGGAGGTCTACGACTAGTTTTTTTTGTTTGCAAAGGAAATGGCAACGGTTGACCAGTAGACCTCAACTGAGGTCTACTACGTAAAGTAGACCTCAACTGAGGTCTACTAAGTCATAGTAGACCTCAACTGAGGTCTACATTCGCGGACCAAAACTGAAAATCTTAGAATTTTGGAAGAAAAGTTACATGGGCGTTGGAGAAAGGCTATTCGAAGGCTGATAACTTCGATTTAAGCCTTCAGTAACAAGCTCCGGTCGTTGCTATAAGCTAAACAATCGGAAATGCCAAGATCCAAGATTTGAGTTTGCTTATAGAGTTTTTGGGATAAAAATGGGGAGAAAATGGAAGAATAAGAGTTTATGAGTTGAGAGAATGAGAAATGGTAGCTCAAAAGTGAATTTTCGGAGCATTAACAGCTCCAAATTGAGCGAAAATGGTGGTTGGCAATATTGATGATATGGCATTTTGGAAATTAAGTGTAGAAGATGAGGGGTATTTGGTCTTTATGCAGCTCTCGTAGACCTCTGTTGAGGTCTACCACTCGAAATAGTAATGACATTCTTGTAAATAATTGGACAAAAGATAAAAAAAAATTGAAGAGGTTAGTTTTGCATTTGACTTCAATTTGTGGTGTAAAAGTGAAAACAGCCCTCTTCTTTTTGTTCTTCTCTTACCATATTTCTTCCTACAGTTATAACAGATAAGAAAATTGAATCTGACTACATTTAATATGATAATTCATATCTCGAACCAAACTTGCTTTTTTCATCCTTTATATAAGGCTGACTGGAAAGATGTGGGTGGAACTTCCACGTCACTTTTTGTAATTTTTGTTGTATTTCTTGCTTTATTTTTATCTCGTGCAATGTATTCTTTTAAGCCTTGTTTGCATCTGTTTATACAGTCCAATCGATGCGAGCTCTAATAAGGACAATCAATATAGCCCATTAGCTAAGACCTTGAAACATGCCATTCCACAAGTAAAAAACAATGATCAAAACGAAGCAATTAATCACAAAGTAAATCAGTGACCAAGAGACAAAACAAGACGCTTGGCATCTTAAAAAGTCAGTTATAGCGATATAATTTTAGGACTGTTAGTTGTTTTACTCATTTTGGTAATACAGCTAATTCAACCCTTTTTATGTGTATGTGTGTGTGCAAATCATAGTTGGAGTTGTCTTTTTCAAGTAAACAAAAATCGGATTAGATATTTTTCCTAACTGAGATGTGTGACTAAACAGAAAGCCTACAACAAAATGTTCTTGCCAATGGTTTTGTTTGATTTGTTTCCCATTTATTTTTTGGTAATACGACCCGAGTTTATGGAATTACAAGATATTATTTGTTTTAATTTTTAAATTTTTTTTACCTAAATTTTTAAAACTCGCTCCTACACATTTCATCTCCTATAAAATCCCCAGACTCTCCTCTCTATCCACACATCTCTAATCTCTAAACCTCTCTCTCTCTCTCTCTCTCTCTAGATCTCTCTCTCTACGAACCCAACCCAAATGGAGAAAACTTGCAATGGTTTTCTGTATCCAGTTGCCTGAAAGACCTGTCACGTTTTGTTCTCTGTCTCTTTCTCTCGTTCTGTATATCTGCCCCTCGATTTTCCTCATTGATTATGTTATTAGTTTGTTTTCATGGATTCTTAATAGACCCATTTTCAATATCTAGGGTTTTTTTTGTTGGTATGGTTAATATATTAAATCTCGAATCTATTAGTGTTTTCAATAATCTATGGCTTTTTTTGGTTTGGTGAATCTTGTAGACCTCGATT
Source organism: Erythrophleum ivorense (assembly GCA_026724425.1). Taxonomy (NCBI): domain Eukaryota; kingdom Viridiplantae; phylum Streptophyta; class Magnoliopsida; order Fabales; family Fabaceae; genus Erythrophleum; species Erythrophleum ivorense. Next base: position 606,718 of record JAIUCV010000394.1, read on the forward strand.
ATATTACTGTTATCAAAATCTTAAATTTTGAATTTCATTCAATGTTTTTCATTGTCAAATCCCATAATTGGATATGATTGTCTACTCTTTTTTTTTCCACATTTAAAAGTTGCATGAAGCTGCACACATATCCGGCAAGTGTTGTTGTTATACAAAAAACATGGACTTAAATGTGCTTCCCATTTGTGACAAACTGTATCAATAAGGCTGTCTTCTTCGATTTGGAGACACATCCGTTAATTTTGACAATCTTCTTGGATGTGACAAAACACATCCATTAATTGTGTTTTTTGGATTTTTTTTTACATGTTTTCATAACTAGGGTTTTTGTTAGCTTTGTGAATCTCGAATCTATTGTCTTTTGTTAGCTTTGTGAATCTCGAATCTATTGTCTTCTAACGAGAGCTCTATTACCGACTATGATCAGTGGACACCTTTTCTAACGAGAGAACTATACCGACATTGTGCATATTCAGCATTTTGGATCCTCGGCTAAACTCAAACACTCCCGCTGACCACCAAAGCAGAATGAGTCTCTTCTATGATCGGATGCACAAATGACTTGAAATACTCTGTGCATGATGGGAATTTGGTAGGGATCTTATCAACCTATGAAACCAAAACACGACCAAATCCACAAAAGCATTTGGTGTGTTCTGTTTTGATAGGTGGATACAATCACTACCACATTCCCTCAAGCACAGGGTGTTTTAACTCATTTGTGAATCCAATTATTGAAGAAACACATTCTGCTCTGTTGTTGGGATACACTTTGAGCACACTCAAAACTTCTTTTATTTTCTTACATATCTTCAAATATCGTCATCTTGCTTTTGCCTTGTTTACCCGAGTTTCTGCGGGTTCTACATGTGAGTATTCCTCTAGAATATGTGCTTGTGGTTTCTTAATAAAACAAGTACTTAATCGGCACAATCTAAGAAAAATAACATTTAAAATGGTTTTTCTGTGGTAGAATAATTAAAACAATTTTTTGCTAATTGTTTCTTTTTTGTTTTGCTAATATTCAAGACAAAATTCAAGCAATCAATAAACAAAATTCTAAATCAGACACGTTAGTTAAGGAAGCTAAATATAACACTTACATGCGAAGCAATCCTCACCAAAATGCAACACACGTTTCAAAATTTATCTTTTCAAACTAAAATTTATTATGTTGCAAATATTGTTGGAACAAATCAGTATTTTGTTGCAAACTTGTTATTGTGAAAGCCCATTGTTGCGTTTATTGTGAAAGCCCATTAGAGTGTAGCTATATATATGTGTACATCATTTCTAATAAAGCAAGAGAGTCTTTTCCGCTGTATTTCTGACATGGTATCAGAGCCAGTTTTTGTCTCTTCATCTTCCTTTTGTCTTTTCGCATTCTTCTTCGTTTGATCTCGAGCCTTCTTGCTCGTTGATCCTTGTTTTCTTTTCAGAGCCATTTTCTGTGCGATGGGAGATACTGTTGATGCTGCTGCCGTTACGGTGGCTACAATCAAAGATGCCGGGATTTTATCCGATTACTACCTTCCTCCCGGTGCTGATCCAGGAAACGTCATATCGACTGTGATGCTGAATGGAACGAATTATGAAAGATGGGCGAAGGTGATGAGGAATGCATTTCATGCCAAAAATAAACTCAATTTTATCGATGGTAATCTTCAATGTCCTGCGTCTGGCACTGATCAGCACAAGCTTTGGGGAATTATCAACTCTATGATGGTCGCTTGGATTCTCAACACCATTGATCCAGAGCTTCGCTCATCTGTCTCTTGCTCCGACACTGCCTATGAGTTGTGGCAAAGTTTGAAAGAAAGATTTTCTGTGGGTAATGATCCTCTACTCTACGAACTGCAATCTTCTATCACTGGTTGCAAACAAGAAGGTCTTTCTGTTCAGACTTACTATGGGAAACTGAAACGTATGTGGGATGATTTGGAAGACTATGATCCTTTGCCTGCTTGTTGTTGTGGTAATCTTCGTTGTGCACAACAACTCGCGCATATTGCTCGGTGCGACAAGGAGCGCAAATCTCAGTTTTTGATGGGTCTTGACGGTGCTCGTTTTGGTGCCACAAGATCGAATGTTTTGTCTATGACACCTTCTCCATCTTTGTCTGCTGTTTACTCGCTGATGTTACAGGAAGAGAAGCATCAAAGTATTGCTCGTGCTTCTGAAATTCGTCCTGACGCTGTGGGTTTTTCGGCACAGGTTGGTCCCTCGACAACCCAGTCTCGTGGCCGTTCGTCCTTCCTGTGTACTCATTGCGGCAAAACAGGACACGAAGTGAGTCGTTGTTATCAGCTTCACGGTTTTCCCGACTCCATCTCTGGTCGTGGTCGTGGAAAAGGACGTGGAAGAGGTTCACAAATTGGTGTTGGGCGTGCCAACAATGCTCCGTTGACAGAGAATTTTGGCGCATCTGTGACTCCTCATACGATCACCTCGCTTGATCGAGAGGGTCTCTCTTTGTCTGACTCTCAGTGGAACCAGCTTGTTCAGCTTTTGAAACCTTCATCTACTAGTTCCACTTCACGTCTCTCTGGTATAATCATTGACACTGGTGCCTCTCACCATCTTACTGGTTCTCTTGAATCATTACTTGATGCTGTTGATATTGATCCATGTCCTATCGGTTTACCCAACGGTTCTATTACCCTGGCTACTAAACGTGGGAAACTGTTTTTAGGCGGATCTGTTACTTTGTCCAATGTCCTCTTTGTTACTCACTTAACTCACACGCTCCTTTCTGTTGCTCGGTTACTCACTTAACTCACACGCTCCTTTCTGTTGCTCGGTTTTCCATGAACGCACGAAGCATATCGAATCTGACTGTCATCATGTTCGAGATTCTATTCTCGACGGTCTCATCAAACCGGCGTACGTTCCCACTGGTGAACAGATCGCGGATATCTTCACCAAGGCTCTTAGTGGTGTTCAATTTCGTTTCTTACTTTCCAAGTTGGGCATTTGTAATTTGCATGCTCCAACTTGAGGGGGAGTATTGTGAAAGCCCATTGTTGCGTTTATTGTGAAAGCCCATTAGAGTGTAGCTATATATATGTGTACATCATTTCTAATAAAGCAAGAGAGTCTTTTCCGCTGTATTTCTGACACTTGTAGAAAAACCAAAGGCTATATATTTGCAACGAATAATTTCTGACAATAATTATATCATGGATAGCTTCTGACGATCGTAATTTTGTTGGAATTTTTCCATGATTTACCTACAAATCTTGATTCCTTGCGACCGCGCATATTTGGTAACTAGCATGTGTGACTAAACAAAATCCTACAACGAAACGTTCTTGCCAATGGTTTTGTTTGATTTGTTTCCCATTTTATTTTTTGGTAATATGACCGGATTTTATGGAATTACAAAATAATATTTTTTTTATCAAATTTTGTCAACCCGCTCCTACACATTTCCTCTGATATAAAATCCCTACACTCTCCTCTCTATCAATACATCTCTAATCTCTAAACACCTTTCTCTATATCTCTTTGTTTCTCTCTGTCTGTTTGTTTGTCTGTCTGTCTGTCTGTCTCTCTCTCTTGAGAAGAAGCTATCTTGAGGTTTTCACTCAATTCTAACACTTTTTTTTGCATCACTGATTCCTCCACTCGTTCTTATTCAGGACAAAATAAATTATTTTTATAGTTTGAGAGAGTCTCCATGTTAATTCACATTTGATTATACGTACGGATCAACATGTTTATTTATTGTACTTTAGTAGTAACTCAACTGTGTCCATTAAGATACAATATATGTCAATATTCATTACCAAGATATTGTTAGATTTGAGCTAACAAGATTAGGAAACCTCTTGTATATATATACCAATGTATGTGAATCAATAAGATAGAGCTTTGACAATATACCAATTATTTCATGGTATCTGTTGGAGGTGGGCTTAGCACCCCTCCAACTGGGCCGGCCCATGTCAGTAAAGGCCCATCACAGCCGAAGCCTGCCAGCCATTCCTAGGCCCGCCGAGCGAGATCACCTTGCTATAAATAGCGCAATAACTTCTCTTCGGAGGAGTTAGTTGAAAACCGAGGAGAACATCATTTACTAAAATACCCTGCCGACCTCCCTGTTCGCAAGACTAAAATCAGTCAGTCGATTGATCGCCGAACTCACGATCTACGTCGAGTTCGTCAATCAACCGATCGCCGAGCTTCTTGCAGATAACTTCGTCGTTCTGCCGAACATTCCGCTTAGTCATCCGAGATCGTCATAAACCGAGCTCATCTGTGTAATTTGCCGATCATCTTACCTTTTAATACGAAAGTCTCAGCCCCATCCTTTATTTAGAACAAGTCTTACCACTCCTAAACCAACAATTGGCGCCCACCGTGGGGCAAAGACTTTCTCTACACAAAGATAGATCGGCCATCCGCTGAACAGGTCATTCCTTACAAACTCGCCGATCTCAAAGCGGGATGTCTATGGAACCCAACGCAGCTCTCCACCCACCAACTCAAAGCATGACCGTCAACTCGGCATCAACCTCGGCACTCCCTTTCATAGGACCGATCAACCAAACAGACGCTACGCGCGGAGAGCTTGAACAACGCCCTCCGACCCCACCGACACGTTCGGAGGGCCAAGCAGAACTGTCGTCCGAACACCCAGGAACCGCGACTCTTCTCCACGCCTTGCTCGCACGGTTCGGCGATTTCGCGAAAGGAACCGACCATCGTTTCAACAGTCTATTCGCCGCCCAACTAGCCAGCCAAAACCGGATTACCGAGCTCCAAGCGTCGCAGGCCTCACCAGAGTCCCAGCACACTCCTCGTCCATTGCCGACCCAAAGAACACTCGCCTACGATAATCCGACCCCGCCAACAATTCTCATAAGGACGAACGATCCACGTCCGATCTCGTATCCACAGCACAACGCCGAGCAAGGCGGGCACGAAGCCGAAATGGAGAGAATGAAAGACCAACTGTACCACATGAGTTCCCAAATCCACCAGGCCACCAGCTCGGCCCCCGAAATAGATCGAGTCCTACGCGAGGCACAGAACATACCATTTACCGAACGAATCGCCCGAACAGTAGTACACCACCCGGGCAAACTGAAGATCTCGGCATACGAAGGCAACACAGACCCGCGGCAGTATCTGACCGCGTTTTGCATCGCAATGGGACGAACCCGTTTCCCCGACGAAGAGCGAGACGCCGGTTTCTGCCAACTTTTCGTCGAGAACTTCTCCGGATCGGCCCTGACCTGGTTCTCCAGACTGCGAGCCAACTCGATCGATAGCTATCATCAGTTGACCACCGCCTTCCTCAAACAATATTCGATGTATATCCGGCAAGGAACATCGTACGCCGACCTATGGGCACTAACCCAAGGGCCGAAAGAATCCCTACGATCGTTCATTGACAGGTTCAAAAACGTCGCCTCTCGGCTCACAGCGACCACCGTAGAAACACTACCGGCATTGATAAAAGGACTCTGGTACGAGTCGGCTTTCCGCTACGACCTCAAATTAAACGAACCGCGTACCCTAGAAGACGCTCTGTGCCGAGCAAACATTTTCATCGAGATGGAGGAGGAGAAAATCGTCTTGGCCAAAATCCATACTCCGATCAAGGCGCCGCCTATCAAAGAGAAAACAAGGGAGTATTACTACGAACCTCGGCAGCACTACGACAAGGGCTACCAACACAATGAGAAGAGACCGACAAACTGCTATGTCGGAAAAGATCGATCAAGCGGGAACGATCGACCGAGCGGAAGCGACCGCCCAAGCAAATCAAGCCAACCATGGAACAAGTACGTCCGGAAGGACGATCCCAGACCGAACCAACCCTTCTGCGAATTTCATAAAAAACCAGGTCACGCAACGGCCCAGTGCAGACACCTCCAAGAATATCTGCTCGGCAAGTTCACCAGAGGCGAGATAGGAGAACCGAGCCCTTCCTCCTCCCAGCAGGCTCGGGAGATCGGCTATCACAACGCCTAAGATCACCGAGAAAGACAACCCGTCGAGAATGAAAACCGAGAAATCATTCTCCGAGGGCCGGACCCACAAAAAAGAAGCCACGAAGAGAGCAACTCCCGCTCAACGCCACCACCGCCCCCGAGAAGAAGAATTAACATGATCATGGGAGGCTTGCCGACCTGCAATGACTCAGTCCGATCGATCAAAGAATACGGCCGCAAAACCGTAACGTCACAGTAGTGGACACAAAACATCGGAAGCGAACTGGACGAAGCTAGCAGCATCGTCTTCCGAGAGTCGGACACGCAAGGCCTACATACGCCTCACAACGACCCACTGGTGATCGAGCTCGTGATCGGTGACTGCGACGTGAGCCGAATATTAATCGACACCGGGAGCACCGTCGACTTAATTTTTGAGGAAACACTGCACAAGATGGAGTTTCAAGGCTACAGGATAAAGCCGAACAAAAAACCTTTGACCGGCTTCTCAGGAGAGACGACAATGACGGTCAGGACGATCAAATTACCTGTCCGTGTGGGCCGAGTAACCAAAATCGTCAAATTCGTGGTCGTCGACAAACCGGCCATCTACAACGCAATCATGGGAACGCCTTGGCTGCACGCGATGAAGGCGACCCCGTCCACGTACCACCAATGCTTGAAGTTCCCAACTCCGGACGGACCGGTCACAGTGCGAGGGAGCCAGGAGATGTCCCGAATCTGTTTCGTTGCCGAACACAAGCTGCGACACTCGTCCCACGCCTATGTAATCACCCGATCAGCCGCAACAATCTGCACCGAACTACCGTCGCAAAGCGAGCCACCGCGCGAGCTCGTCGTCCAGGAAAATATCGATCCAAGCGACCTGACCCGCTGCGTCGGAATCGGAACGGAGATCAGCGCAGATCTACGCGGCGAACTGCTGATTTTCTTGCGTCAAAATGCTTCAACCTTCGCCTGGAGCATTGAAGACATGGTCGGCATCAATCCCGACATAACTAACCACGAGCTAAACGTTGCTCCAACGTACAAACCGATCAAACAAAAAAGAAGAAAGTTGGGCCAAGACAAAGCAAAGGCTGTCAACGAGGAGGTCGAACGGCTATCAAAGGCAGGATCAATAGTGGAAGTACGCTACCCCGAGTGGTTGGCGAACCCAGTCGTGGTCAAGAAGAAGAGCGGCAAGTGGCGCGTCTGCGTCGATTTTACCGATCTCAACAAAGCATGCCCGAAGGATAGCTACCCCCTGCCGCATATAGATCGGCTCGTCGAAGCGACCGCCGGCAACGAACTGCTATCATTTATGGACGCTTTCTCGGGGTACAACTAGATTCAAATGCACCCGGACGATCGCGAGAAAACGGCGTTCATAACCGACCGAGGAACCTATTGCTACAAAGTAATGCCGTTCGGTTTAAAAAATGCCGGGGCGACCTACCAACGCCTCGTGAACAAGATGTTCGCCGATCAGCTGGGAAAGACGATAGAGGTTTACATCGACGACATGCTCGTCAAATCGCGACACGCCGAAGAGCATATCTAACATCTCTGAACATGTTTCAGCAGTCTGAACGAGCACGGTATGAAACTCACCCCCACCAAATGCACATTCGCAGTCACATCGGGCGAATTCCTAGGCTACATCGTCACCAAGCGAGGCATCGAAGCCAACCCCCAAAAAATAATAGCGGTCCTCGACCTGCCGTCGCCAAAGAACACGCGCGAAGTCCAACGACTAACCGGCCGAATCGCGGCTCTCAATCGCTTTATCTCCAGATCGACAGACAAGTGCCTACCCTTCTACCAACTACTGCGAGGAAACAAGCGTTTCGAGTGGGACGCCCTGGAGTTGAAACACTATCTCTCCACCCCTCCGGTCCTCTCCAAACCCGAACCAGGAGAAACACTCTATCTCTACATATTGGTGTCAAGATCGGCAGTCAGCAGCGTACTCATCCGAGAAGATCGTGGCGAAGAAAAGCCGATCTTCTGTATCAGCAAAACCCTCGATGACACCGAGACGCTCGCCCTCTCCGTCGTCACCTCGGCCCGTAAGCTTCGGCCTTATTTTCAATCCCACTCAGTGATCGTCCTGACCAATCTGCCCCTCCGAACGATCTTGCATAGCCCGACGCATTCCAGCAGAATAGCAAAATGGGCGGTCGAACTAAGCGAATACGACATCGAATATCGGAACTGAACATGCGCCAAGTCCCAGGTCCTCGCCGATTTTCTCATCGAGCTCCCACCGGAAATGCTCTCCGCCGACCCCAGTACACCGAAGAGTTGGATTTTACACGCGGATGGCTCGTCCTCTCGCAACGGTTCCGGAATCGGCATCCGTTTGGAATCTCCCACAGGCGAAGTTCTCGAGCAATCATTCCGCCTTGCCTTCTCGGCATCCAACAACGAGGCCGAATACGAAGCGCTGCTCGCCTGCCTCCGTCTGGCGAAGGAAATGGGCGCGAAAAATATCCAGGCGTATTGCGATTCACAGCTCGTCGCCAATCAGTACAGCGGAGAATACACCGCCAAGAACGACCGCATGGACGCCTATCTCACTTTGATCCGGCAGCTCGTCGATGAGTTTGAGACTTCGCCCTCACCAAAATTCCTCGCAGCGATAATTCGTCTGCAGACGCGCTTGCTGCCCTCTCCTCCACATCCGATCCCGACCTAAGACGCGTAATACCCGTAGAAAGCATCAACCGACCTAGCATCGAGATCGACCTCAACGACTCAACAATGGCGATCGTCGCTCTCGAGCCAGGCATTGACGACGCCGAGGACGTAAATGAGCCCATGGAAGCCGAGCAAACACTTCGGCCAGTTGATTGGAGAGACGAGATCAAACTCTATATAAGCGACGGAACTGTGCCGACCGACCGATGGGCGGCCCGCCGCCTTAAAGCCCGATGCGCCCATTACAGCATGCTCGACGACAGCCTCTACCGAAGAAGCCCGTTCGGCCCCCTGCTACTTTGCATCGCCGGAGCCGAAACACGATCGATAATGGAGGAAACGCACTCCGGCGCCAGCGGCAACCACACAGGAGGTCGATCTCTCGCCTTGAAGATCAAAAAGAACGGACACTTCTGGCCGACCATGATAGTAGACTGTGACAATTTTGCAAACAAGTGCGAGCCTTGCCAGCGACACGCGCCGATCATCCACATGCCAACAGAGGAGCTCACCACGTCTACAGCGCCGTATCCGTTCATGCGATGGGCAATGGACATAGTCAGACCGCTACCTCGATCCCGTCAAAAGCGTTTCCTTCTCATCGTCATCGACTACTTCACCAAATGGGTCGAAGCCGAATCATACGCCAACATCCACGCCGAAGACGTTAAAAAATTTATCTGGAAGAACATCATCTGCCGACACGGACTCCCGTACGAGATCGTCACGGACAACGACACTCAATTCACCTCGGCAATCGTTGAAAGTTTCTGCGTAAAATGGAACATCAGGCTCAGTAAATCGACACCACGGTATCCACAAGGGAACGGCCAAGCCGAGGCAACGAACAAAACCATCTTGGCCGGACTGGAAAAACGTTTAGAAGCCAAGAAGGGTGCTTGGGCCGACGAAGTCGACGGGGTACTATGGTCGCATCGTACAACACCCCGCCGATCGACAAATCAAACTCCTTTCTCACTATCGCACGGCGTCGAAGCAATGTCACCAACTGAAGCAACGGTACCTAGCCTCCGCCGATCCCATCTGCCAAACGATCCCGAGCTCAACAACCACATGATCAAAGATTCGCTTGACTTTGCCGAAGGCTCGCGCGACCAAGCGCTGCTCCGCATCCAAAATTACCAACAGTTGGCGGCTAAATACTATAACAAGAAAACGTTCGGCCGCCACTTCGCCGAGGGCGACCTCGTTCTAAGGAAGGTGTTCGAAAACACACGGGAAGAGAACGCAGGCAAACTCGGCGCCAACTGGGAGGGGCCGTACATCGTCGTTAAGATCGTTAAACCAGGAGTCTATCATCTCGTCACCATGTCCGGCACCGAAATCCCTCGCTCTTGGAACTCGATGAACCTCAAACGGTTCTACTACTAGTTAAACAAATCAACTGATGTATCACGAACTACGATCGGCTTGATCCCTCGCGGGTACGTAGGCCACCCTCTGCACGAACAGAGGGCTCAGCTATATCTCAATAAAACGTTCCAGTTTTCATCATCATCATCCAAAAAAAAAAAAAAAGCCGAGCCTTACCTCGCAAAACAACACGTTCGGCACGAACGTCATGGCTCGGCCACATGAGCCATGCTTCCTTGACACTTAGCGTAAAAACCTAAGTCTCAAAGAATAAGTAAAAGCCGAGCCCAACCTCGCAAAACAACACGTTCAATAAAAGCCGAGCCCGACCTCGCAAAACAACACGTTCGGCACGAACGTCATCGTTTGACCATACAACAGATCGACGCATTGAACATTCAAACTTGCCGAAACCGAATTTATTAAATAGTTCAAACAGAAACAAATACAAGACCGATCGGCCGAAACAAAACTTAAGAACAAAAAATAAACTAAGGAGCACTAGGAGGGAACTGCGCCGGGGTACCACGATCCATATCAGCAACCAAGTCCCGCAGCTTGTCGAAATCAAGATCGAGCTCATCCCTCGTTACCACGGTCTCACCCTCGATCTGCTTCGTATAGAGCTCGACATCGGATCGGCACTTCTCCACCAACTCTAGAGGAACAACTATGCCAATCTCTGCCAAAGAAGAATACGAATCAAGCAAGGCCGTGGCTTGATTCAGCACCATTATGTCCGGCTGCACTCTCGCTTCGTCCTCGACATACTTCCTCATCTTGTCCAGCCGATCCTGGAACATCATCAAAAGCGCCGACTTGGTCTCCCGAACTTTCCTGGCCCAGAGATCTCGAACCCGAAGGCTTCTTTCCTGCTGCTCCCGTTCAAGATCGGCATGCTTCTTCTTCAAACGACCACACTGGGCCTTGAGAGCCTCGATCTCCGTACGGGCATCGGCGAGCTCAGCAACGCGGCCCGCATCATCATTCTCCAACTGAGAAAGCTTCTCAGTAAGTGCGGCGACCTCTTTCTCCAGACCGTCAGCCCGGCTCTTCTCCAAAGACAGATCGTCACCTCCTTCGGTAACGACCTTTTTTAATTTCCGGCGATGATAGTCGAGCAAGGCGTTCGTCGAAGCAATGGCCTCAGAAAAAACAACGAAACAAAGATTAAAACTCGACTCACACAAACCAAACCAACAAGAAAGCTATTCGGCGAACCTGAAAAGAATAATGAGCCATCTCCTTAAAAAGACGTTTCTCCTCTGGAGAAACGATGCTGACGGGATCCATGACTTTAGTCGGCTGGATCTGATGATACAGCTGACCGCAAGCCCGGCTGCTCTCCAAGAGCGGAATCCTCCCTTCATACTCGTACTTAAACGAGTACTCATAGTCCTCCTGCCGAACCGGACCGTCGTTTCCCTCTTCGGCAGCAGCCTCCTCAACTACCGCAGCATTCTCCATCGCAACGGCATCCGACTCTCCGGCGTCGGCAGCAACGGCTCCCTCCGAGGGCGCCACCCTCCTCCTCTTCCTGTCGCCACCCGGCGACGCCGCCTCGGCAGTTACCTCGCGAGCCGCCTAGGCAACGTAAGGAATGATCGCTTGCTCGCCCGAAGCGGGGGCATCTCCTTCTTCGTCAGACATATCTGGAAGAGTCGGAGTGATCGGCTCCACTCTTCCCGTATCCGGATTAACGCGGGTATATGCCCGCGGCTCGTAGCTATCGAAGTAATCGTCTATGAAACGATCAACTTCGTTAGCGGCACTCACCCTTTCGCCGATCGTAACGGTCGAAGGCACCGTAACGGGTGGATCCGCCGAGCTCTGATTTTGCTGCAACACCACAGCGCTCACCACCTCCTTCCCGTACCGCGGCAGGTTCAAGGAGATCTTTCCCATCTTTGCAGCAGCCTTCGGTTTTCCCAACTGCCACGAAGCTGAAAAGACCGCCGAGTCACGATACAGATCGGCAAATATGAAAACAAACAAAGGACCAAGGACCCTTACCCGCTTCGATACGAGCATACTGTCTCTTAATCCTCTGCCTGTCGATGTCTTCCCACCTCCTTTTACCAAGCTCGGAAAGCCGCCTGACGTCTCGGGAAAGTTCGTTGGAGGAGCTCGCCAAATTGGAGGACGATCTGCACAAAGAAACAGTCGTCAGGTGACAAAAATCGACAAGAAAACGAGATGATAGCACAACAGCCCCGCTAGATCTTCTACCGAAAGTCGGGCTCCACTCGTTCCTGTACGGCCTACGCGCATCCGGAACCGAAGCCTCGTTGACATGGACGAAGAAATATTCTTCGATCCAGTTCCTCGTTTTACTCGGGCGTCCGGTAATCACCCCGTACTTCGATCGAATACTGACGTAAAGAGTCCCCGGAGTCCTTTTGTTCACCGTAATCGACGACATGGCCTCGAAAAAACGCATGTCAATGTCAATGTCGAGCTCGGCTGCCAAGACCAGCGGGACGACAATGTTACGGATCGCCGCCGGACAAAGCTGCGACATAGCCACGCCGACCTCCTCGCAGTAGGCAACGAGCAGTTTCGGCAGCAGGAAGGATATCTGGCTCTCCGAGAACCAGAACTTGTATGCAGTGAACCAGCCCGGCGGTGCCTTCCACGGACGTTCGTCTTCCTCAGGAAGACGAATAGCCAAGCCCGGAGTTCGGCTATTGTACTGACGGATCTCCCTCAGATCTCTCTCCGTGCATAACGTCCTGCCAAGCTTCCTTAAATCGCGCGGCGGCGGCTGAGTACTCTTCTTTTCAGGTAGCGATCCCGGAATATCGGCTTTTCTACCCTTTTTTCCGATCGAAGACCTCGGCACGTTCACTACCTTAGCCTTTTTGGGCCCACAGCTTTCCCTTTTCTACGTGCATCGATCATCTTTTTCCTCTTCAAAGGCACGATCGGCATTGAGGGGCCGACTTCCGACGGATAGAGATCCGCAAAACCTTCGGGAAGAGCCGTTCGCTCCGAAGCGAGCGATGCGCGTCTGACCGAAATCGGCACATGATCTATCGAGTCCGGTGAATCCACCAGGCTTGGCGTAACTATATTAACGATCGGCGACTGTGTTGGTGTGGCCGACAAATCACCACCAGAGGTCGGCACAACACCGGATTGGCCGCCGGAACCCGCCGAAGAACTAGAACTCGTCTCCAACAAAGAGTCATCCGATCCCGTATTATAGGAATCATGAAGAGAAGTAGAAGATTGGTCGGATTCGATCCTCATTATCAACGATCGGCAACTAAAACAGATCGACGGCTAATACAGATCGGCAAGAAAACTCAAATCTAGAGAGAAGGGAGAGAAAGCTAGAGAGAGAAATCGTACCTTCACAGCAGACGGAAATTGAGAAGAAGCGAAGTAGGAAGGGCCTTTTATAGAAAAGATGCCCGGAAGACGAAGAGACGGAATGATGACTCGCCGACAGGCGTGACTCTCCACCAAAAGACGCCGACTGCATGAGCGACACGTGGCCTTCCTCTTCCAAACGCCGACCCAGTTTCTTTTCCGCGACGCTTCGGGCAGTCTCCGCAGCAGTGCTCGACTACAGAAAAGGGGGGGGGGCATTGTTGGAGGTGGGCTTAGCACCCCTGCAACTGGGCCGGCCCATGTCAGTAAAGGCCCATCACAGCCGAAGCCTGCCAGCCATTCCTAGGCCCGCCGAGCGAGATCACCTTGCTATAAATAGCGCAATAACTTCTCTTCGGAGGAGCTAGTTGAAAACCGAGGAGAACAACATTTACTAAAATACCCTGCCAACCTCCCTGTTCACAAGACTAAAACCAGTCAGTCGATTGATCGCCGAACTCACGATCTACGTCGAGTTCGTCAATCAACCGATCGCCGAGCTTCTTGCAGATAACTTCGTCGTTCTGCCGAACATTCCGCTTAATCATCCGAGATCGTCATAAACCGAGCTCATCTGTGTAATTTGCCGATCATCTTACCTTTTAATACTAAAGTCTCAGCCCCATCCTTTATTTAGAACAAGTCTTACCACTCCTAAACCAATAGTATCAGAGAGATCCTATACCTAATTTTTTTCTCTTGTCCTTTGCCGCCGCCGCCGAGCTAACACTCTGTTGCCGCCGTTATGTGTGCAGTCGCCGCCGTGCCCAACAGCACCGCCGCTAACCCTTATTAACTTAACGCATCTGATAATCCGGGCTCCCTCATCTCGTCTGTCATCCTCAAGGAAGACAATTACCCCGAATGGGCAATTGAGCTCCGAAACTCTTTACAAGCTAAGCAAAAACTTGGCTTTATCGATGGTACGACAACAAAACCTGCTGCTCATCCCGAACTAAGCCTGTGGCTTGTTGCAAATTCGATGATCATCGGCTGGATTCGTACCTCAATTGATCCTAAAATCCGATCGACGGACTCCTTCGTCTCTGAAGCTTCAACCTTATGGAAGAGTCTTCAGGCTCGGTTTTCCGTTGGTAATGGTGTTCGTAAACAAGTATTAAACGACGAGATTGATGTGTGCAAACAAAACGGGCAATCTGTTCTTGAATATTATGGTCGTTTGACGAAACTATGGGAAGAATTGCAGAATTACAGAACCGCACAAGTCTGTCAATGTGAAGCTGCTTCTGCTATTGCCAAAGAACGTGAGGAAGACCAAGTCCATCAATTCCTTTTTGGTCTTGATCTCCCACGTTTTAGTCAGATCCGATCCGCCATCACCGGTGAAGATCCTTTACCGTCTCTTAACCAAGCGTACTCCCGTGTTATTCGCGAGGAACAAAACCTCAACATTGCACGAGCCAACGAAACTCCAAAAACTGATGCCATTGGTTTTGCCACTAAAGGAGACTCTTCTGCTAGAGTTGCAGCTGTCTCCGGTTCCCGTTTTCGTGACCGCTCGGCTCTCACCTGTACTCAGTGCAATCGTCAAGGGCATGACGTTTCAGAATGTTTCAACCTTCATGGTTATCCTGACTGGTATTATAAACTTAACAAAGGTGGTAGCCGATCTTCTAGTTCTGATCCTAAGGATTCCGCTGGTCGTGGTGCTGTTCAGCGAGGTGGACGTCCTCCACCAACTCGGGGTCGCGGTCGTGGGAGAGCGAACAACGCTCGGGTTGTTTCCGAACAAAGCCATGATCAGATCGAACAGCTGATCAGCCTCTTGCAAGCTCAACGACCGGACACCACGTCTGACAAGTTGTCGGGTAAAACATTTTTTTCTGATGTAATCATTGACACAGGCGCTTCCCATCATATGACTGGGGATATCTCTCTTCTTTAAGATGTGTTTGATATTCTGCCTTCCGCTGTGAAATTTCCTGATGGAACTAGCTCTCGTGCTACGAAGCGTGGAACGTTGGCTCTCTCCTCTGATTACTTGCTCTCTGACGTGTTGTTTGTTCCAGATTTTGACTGCACTCTTATATCAGTGTCGAAGCTCTTGAAACAAACTGGTTGTATCGCCATTTTTACTGACACGTTGTGTTTCTTACAGGACCGTTTCACGAGGACTTTGATTGGTGCGGGTGAAGAGCGTGAGGGAGTGTACTATTTTACGGGTGTTCTAGCTGGTCAGGTCAACAAGGTCTCAACGGGTTCTGGCTCGTCTGGAGCATTGTGGCATCGTCGTTTGGGACATCCTTCCGCTAGTGTTTTGATTTCTTTACCAAATTGTGATCGATCTCCTAGTGTTGTTGAAGAGATCAAGAGTTGTGATATTTGTTTTCGAGCCAAGCAAACTCGTGAGACTTTTAATGATAGTATTAATAAAGCTTCAGATTTCTTTTCACTTGTTCATTGTGACGTTCGGGGCTCGTACCTAACCCCTTCTTCTTGCGGAGCTGTCTACTTTCTTACTTTAGTCGATGACTACTCTCGCTCCGTTTGGACGTATCTCATGAGTGAAAAATCTGAAGTTGCCCTGCTGATACGTAACTTTTGCGCCATGACGGAAAAACAATTTGGCAAAACTGTCAAAGCCGTTCGTAGTGACAACGGTACAGAATTTATGTGTCTTTCCGCGTATTTTCAAGAACATGGGATCTTGCACCAGACTTCCTGTGTTGATACTCCACAGCAAAATCGTCGAGTGGAGCGTAAACATCGTCACATTCTGAACGTGGCACGTGCATGTCTCTTTCAAGCTCAACTACCTGTTAAATTCTGGGGTGAAAGTATTCTTGCTGCTACTCATTTGATCAATCGTACACATACCAAAGTGTTGCAAGGGAAATCTCCATACGAGATACTATTTGGGAAGCCTCCGACCTATGACTTGCTACGCACGTTTGGCTGCTTGTGTTACTCTCACCATCGCGCCCGTGACAAGGATAAGTTCGGTCCTCGCAGCAGAAAATGTATTTTTGTGGGATATCCATATGGCAAGAAAGGTTGGCGTCTTTATGATCTGGAAAAGAACAATTTTTTGTGAGTGATGTCTCTGCATTTTGTCTCTTTTAAGCTCATGTTGCACTTAGATTTTCTCCTATTTTAGCTCATATCTTCAGCATTTTAGTATAGATCTCATGCATTATGCTAATACATAGCATTTAGGACATGCATTGCATATTTCGTGCATATGGGAGTTGTATCAGGTGCTTTTGAATGCAAAAGGAGGAGATTTGGAATCAAGAGATAGAAGCATGGAGCAAAGAGAGCAAACGGGATGTAAAACGTATGGAGAACCCGTCTGACGGAGGAGAGCTGTGCGATTTAAGAAGAAGGGGAAGTCAACTTAAGTGAGTTGACGTGAAGGGAGCCCTTGTTTTCCAAGCTCCCACTATATAAGTCTTTACAACCTTTGTTTACAGCAGCTTTTGGGCAGAGATCGAATCTAAAAAAACAAAAATCAAAAACTCTTCCACTTTTTGGAGATTCACTTGAATATTCCTTTTATAACTTTGAATCTTTCTCTTTAAGTTTTAATCAAGTTAAGTTATTTATTTTTCTTGCTTTATTCTCTTCTCATCTCACGCTTCTTGCTCTGTCGTGAAATGAAACTCCTCTCCTTAAAAGGAATTTGGCGTTTCTACATGAAGAGTGAGTGAGCCATTTTGGGTCTTGAGGGATGAGGTAGATTAGGAGAAATTGGGGTCGATTTTGCTTCTAGAGGTGTTTAAATTCTTCCAAAAGTCTTTCCTTGTTGGGTTTTCTTAATGCTAGGTCTTTCTTGATCAATTAGATCTTGATTTTTGACATTTCCTTCATCAAAAGTGTTTGGAAATTGTTGGACCCAACCAACAAGGAGATTTGCTTGTCTAACCCACGATGGTGGTTGTTTAGAGGGCTTATCGGTTTAGGAGAATTGTTTCTTAAGGCTGGCTTTTCTTGAATTCACTAACCAAAAGTTAGCTCCTTTGATTTCAAGTTTTGCTTTGTGGTTTTCACCATGAAAGTGGGTTAACCTTGTTTTATGAATTCTCCTCCTAAGACTTAGCTCTTAATTGAGTGTTTCTAGACACCCTTGTTGACCCCTAAATCCTCGCAATCGTTTTCCTCATCCCGAGACCTCCCTCTTTTATTATCGGATTATCAATTTTCGTTGTTGCTCTTTTAATTAAAGTTTAGTTTTGGTTAATTTTACTCCTTGATTTGAAGATTACAAAAACTCATTGGCTTTGACTTGTTGAATTTCTTGAATTCGAAATTGTCTTATCATTCTCCATTTTGGATTGACTCTCAAGACCACAATGACATGAGTGGGATTGGTATTTGAAACCCATACAAAAAATCCTTGTTTCAATTTGGCGCCGTTGCCATTTGGAGAATCTCGTTTAAGCATTTTCGATTTGGAAAATTTTTCAAGATCAAGTTTTTCTTACTTCTCGCATTTGTTGCTCATTTCATATGCTTGCTGTCTCTGGTTTTTGTCTTTGATTGTTCAGGTTTATACAAACAAGGTCACGTGGACCCGGTAATTTACTTAGCACCAGCGATCTTGACATAGCTGAGCAAGCAAAGCGAGCACAGAGAGCACGAAACAGAGCTGAACAGCAGCCGCAAACTGACCCGCAGTTGGCCGCTCCCGAACCTGTGTTCGACGGAATGGCAGACCCAGCAGGGGCACATGATGTTCCACCAGGGAACAACCCACCGCACGGAGGGCACCCGAACCATCCTCACCGTCCTGCGCGGCAGATCGGAGCCGGAGATACTCCCAACACCCATGTCAACCACCACGGTATTACCCCACCACCAGTCCCCAACAACAATTTCGAAATAAAGCCATGGCTGATATCACTGGTTGAGAGGTATATGTTCCATGGTCTGCCAGATGAAGACCCTTTAGATCACTTGGATAAGTTTGATCGTTTGTGCGCTTTGACAAAAATAAATGGAGTGTCCGAAGATGGAATGAAGCTGAGACTTTTCCCGTTCTCGTTGGGCAACAAAGCTCACGTTTGGGAGAACAACCTTCCCGTCGGTTCAGTCAAGACTTGGGACCAGTGCAAGCACGCCTTCTTGGCGAAGTTCTTCCCCACCTCACGCACAACAAAGCTGACGAATGATATCTCCAGTTTCTTGCAGATGAATGGAGAAAGCTTTAGTGAAGCTTATGAGCGCTTCAAGGGGTATCAAATGAAGTGTCTTCACCATGGTTTCTCTAAGGAATCTCTCCTGGGTACTCTATACCGTGGAGCTCTCCCTAAGTACCGCTTGCTTCTAGACACAGCCAGTAATGGTCACTTTCTGGGCCAAAACGTCGATGAGGGACTGCTGTTAGTAGAAAATATTGCAACAAGTGATTGCAATTATAGTGAGGAGTATGACAGAGCTGATAGGGGAAGTTCAGCTCAAGAGGAGAAGCACAAAAAGGAGATTAAGAATCTCAATGACAAACTGGATAAGTTGCTGAGTGGTCAGCAGAAGCAAGTCCATTTCATAAACGACGAAGACTTTGTTCAGGAGGGGGAGAAAACCCAAGAAGAGGAAGTAAGTTATGTGAATAACCAAGGTGGTTACCAAAAGGGCTTCATCAACTACAGCCACAATCCTAACCTCTCCTATAGAAGCACAAATGTTGCCAATCCCCAAGACCAAATTTATCCTCCACAACAAGCACAACAGCAGGGGGGCCAGCAAGTGGTTTATTACAAGAAAGGTTTTCCACCAAAACCATTTGGTGCACCACCTCAGGGATCTACACAGGCTCAAGCGGGCAGTAGTTCAGGTTAGGATGCAGATCTAAAGTCCATGTTGCAGCAGATACTTCAGGGACAAGTCAGCGGAGCAAGTGACCTTCACATAAAACTGGCCGAGCTTCACAACAAGGTGGATTGTTCTTACCATGATCTTAACAACAAGTTGGAGAGTCTAACTTATAAAGTCCAACACTTGGAGTCCAAGGGCAACCCATCATCTTCTTCTCAAAAAGGAATCCTTCCGGGGAAACCAATTCCAAATCCAAAGGAATATTGTGGTGCCATTTTCTCTACTACTTCTTGTGCGGTTGGAAATGATGCGAATGAAAGAGCTATAGAAGAACTCTCTAGGCTTCTCTATGGTCCAAGTGTTGAGCGTTCGGAGACTGAGAAGACATTCCAAGATGGGAAACGCAATGACAAGAAGGAGAACGACTCAAAGATTGTTGAACGAGAGGAAACCACAACGGTTGAGCCTCCTCCTTACAAACCTGAGCTTCCATTTCCTAGGAGAGTCCTCACTAAAGCTCAAAGGAATGTGCTATCCAAATTCCGAACTGATATGAGCGAGATTGGTGTTCATCTACGCAACATAGGAAATATGCAAGAAGCTCACCTCCAAATGAAGCTGATTAAGGACATTCTTGCGAACAAGGAGAGAGTAGCTGCGCTTCTGGCGTTCTCTACACACCCAGCCCCGCCCCTTCTCACGCCAAACTCCATTCCCAAGCTTGAGAATCAAGGGAAGTTCACATTGCCTTGCACCCTTGGAGATTTGAAGCTTGACGATGCCCTTGTAGATTCCGGAGCGAGTGTGAATTTGATATCACTTGCTATGGTTAAGCGGCTTGGTATAAAGAGTATGACGTCTCCTACCTCTTCTATCATGTTTGGGGATGCCTCTTCTAAGTCTCCACTTGGGCTTATCAAAGATTTTCCTTTGAAGATTGGAGAATGCAAGGTTCCAATCGATCTCACCGTTTTTGACATGGTTGATGAAAAGGAGGTACCATTGATCCTTGGAACACCATTCCTTACAACTTTTGGGGCATCAATTTACTTTCACATGAAGTTGGTGACTCTCCATCATGTCAACAGCAAGGTTGCTTATCCAATGAAGGTCTCCCCCACTAGTTATTGTGGAACAGTAACCATTGGAAAGTCACGCATCACGGAGGACCAAGTTGAGCTTGATACGGTTGTGCATCTGCTTGATAAGTGTGGAGAAGATCATCTGGATGGAGAGTGTCTACCTGACATGTTTGGTGAGCACATGGGAAGTGCTCAAAAGGAGGGGGTGTATAGAGGCGCAAGGGCCAGTCTTAAGAACAAGAAAAAACGGAAGAAACCACAGCCCCACTCTCTTTATCCAGGTTTGGATGATCTGGTTAAACCCCCCGGTTTCCGTGCTAACGTCATGACTGTCTCTGTTGAAGGCGTGCAGCCCTTCACCATTCACTAGCATGAGCTGAGGAAAGTCAAGCTAGAGACTTAAAACAAGCTCACTTGGGAGGAAGTCCCATGTTAATCCTTTGTATATACTTAAGTTTTTCATTTTGTTATTTTGTGTGTTTGTGGCTGGAATTTCGTACTGTAGGTTCAGATTGTTAAGTGCAGCTACGGTTGAAAATGGTGAAATTCCAGCGACTTGATGGAATGATCGATATGTGCTTTGCTGGCGGGTCGGCAAACAGGTTGTTGATGTGTGCCAGACATGGGTGTGGTATATATGCAAGTAATAAAAACCCTAAGCTAAACATGGTTGCAAGTGCACAACATGTTGTTGTAGTACTTAGGGGTCGATCCACAAGAGAATGCGAATTACACACTACACATTTGTACAGATTTGGTTAAGCTAAATCAATAATATGCAAGGGGTTTTGTATTTTGTTTTATAAGGGAAAATTAAATAACAAATGCAAACTATACAAACACCATTATTGAACAAAGGACAATCCGCAAAAGACATAAGCCAAATCAATTGAAAAGTTGTTAAATCCGATTTCTATGAACTCAAAACACTAAGATGTGGTCATCCCACTTTCGTGGCTCCGACCACCTATGTTTCTTAAACCAATGGACTCAGCTTTCACATGGTCATTGAAGAGTGAAACATGCAATAAAATCGGGTAATGATTGTTCACAAAACTCCTTAGGTCTACTTTCATAGCCTAAGACGATTTGCCCATCAAATACTAGGACCGGAGATATAACAAGCTTTTGGAGAGTATATCAACCTTGGATCAAGTCGCTAGTTAGCTACTCTAGCAACAAGCTTTAGGTATGAATAAAGATGGTGAACCATAAGGTTTCCCTTTCTTTAACAACCGATTCTTGATGGCTTATCATGTCATGTCTTCTTTGAAAGATCCATGATCCAATAACGAGTCTAAGGGAGTAGAGAGGATCTCATAGGTCTAGGGAAAGGAGTCGGAATGATAGAGATCAAGCTGCCGCTCTCCCCTAGAGAGAAACCTCTAAACCCTAGACTAGAAGCTAAAACATGCAAGTATGTACAAAATGCAAAAGAAAAGAAAGAACAAGGAGACCACCTAAGTGGCTCCGGTTTATTGACTGAAAGAAGAAGAGAGTTGTGTCTATTGATTCGTGTTTTTCATACAAGAGGCTAAAAGCAAGTATATATAGGTGAGGGGAGGCTAGGTCGGCTGAGTTAATGCGCAAAGGAGAAGAGGAAACTTTCCATTTCTTCTCCCCTCGTGAACTTGCTCTCCAAGTCTTGAGTGAGGCGCGGATGCCAGCTTCTTTTCACGTGTAGAGATGTGGGCTTGAGTCATGATGAGGTTTAGGCTTGGCCCGAAGTGATCCCAGTCCATTTTGCTCATCCAAGCTCCATGGGCTTCACTTACTCGCCAGACAGACATGTCTTGGGAGAAAAATATCCTAGGCCGCATTTCTGCTCCAAATAGCCCAATTCCACTTCGTCGCGACGCATGACTCAGTTATCTATCTTTCCATATAAAGATCTCATGATTTGGATGTAGGAACGACCCTTTGCCGCGGTCATCTTTCGGACGCTTCGATTCTGTCCGAATGCGGAAACCGGCTAACTTGAGTTTTGTTGAAGCTCTTGACTTGGGAACTTGCATGGATCACTGTTTGAAGCTCTTTTGCCTTCCTTTTGCCATTTTGACCTGTTTGCTTCCCAAAACCACAATATACAAGAAAACTACCTCTTGGATACAAAATCATTATTATTAGGTAAGAAAATATAAAGAAAACCAAGGTAAAAACATGCAAAATATGGATATATCAACTCCCCCAGACTTAGCCTTTTGCTTGTCCTCAAGCAAACTAAGAAAGGAAAAGAGGTTTGAAAACATGAGAACTCTCAATGCATTTTGAAAATCCACGTTAGCTTATGTTTTAGTAATCCACATGAAAAACGGTTTTGGCTTTGTGATGAGGAGCATAAGTACTTACATTGAGTTTAGCAGTCGTCCCAAAGTAACCCACACTCCATATGACCATCCGGGCTCACCTCCTTTGACTCCTTTAGTTTTTAAAGGTGCGGTCTCAACTAGGGGATATCGATCAAAGGGTTTGTGATCTCTTTCTCATCCTCTTGTGTTTAAACACTTATCTTGGCCCTTGTTTCACCTCTCTCTCTTCTCACTCCTTAAGTCGATTGATCCCTTTTTTAGGGTAGCAAGGTATTTTTTTTATTCGACTTCTTCTCCTCTTTGTGGAGGTTTTTGATGGATCTTCCATAGACGCGAGTATTGATGGTTGTAGCCACCTAATCCCCGGTTACTTGGATCAAAAGGTTTTCCATATACGCGAGTATTGATGGTGGTTGCCACCTAATCCCCGGTTACTTGGACCTTGATGCTTTTTCTTAAAATTGGAGGGGAGAGAGAGGGGAAACCGAACTCACATAGACTTTCACTATTCAGTGAGGATGAGGAGTCTTGCCCTTTGTAAAACCAAGCCCCTAGCTGAGAAAGTTAAGTTCATTTAGGTACGGAGTCAAGGGTGGATCCTCCATCGGCTTTTTGGAAATGTGGTCATTTTTGGTAAACCGATCCGCTCAAAGTGTACATTGAGTGAATGTGTTGCCAAATACTGTTTCAATGGTCACTTAAACATTAGTGTAACATGGTTAGTTTCAAAGAAAAGGTCATAATTCTTGGACAAAATTTTGACTCAATAAAACGACTCAAAGAAAAAGGGAAAATGAAAAGAAAAATCAAAAAGAGCAAACGTGTTAGCAATCCCCCCAGACTTAACTTGCACCGTCCCGGTGGAAGCAAATCCAATTAAGAGGGGTGAAAAGGAAAATCGAATATGTTGGGAAAGTGTTTCAGATTTTGTTACCAAAGTGTGACCATAGGTCATGAAGAGCGGTTTTGCGTTGTTGAGCGACTCCAAGTGTGATATGACAACATCAAATCATTCCTTAGATGTATTTGGTTGGTGAGTTTTCAATCTGAAGGTGTGATTCCGTCCGGTGTGCAGTGTGGTCGTGTAAGCCCCGTGTGTCGGCCAAAAATGAGGGCTGTGAACCACATGACAAACCGTTAAGAATTTTATGAACGGGATTGAAAATTTACCGTCCAACATGATGTTTTAGAGCCGCTGGTGAAGTATAAGGTCAAACGAACGAGCGGTGGTGAGAATTCGTCATCGGGTGGATTCTTCGGCCGGCCGGAAGGTGATGTGAGGGACCACAGCGTGAACCGTGAACAATTCTCTGACCGATCTTGAAATTCCACCGACCAATCATATATTTTAGGAGCCGTGGTGGAGTTTCAGGTCAAACAAACGAGCAGTTTGGGAGATTCATCATTTGGTGGCCATCCGGGCGATCCGAAGAGGGCGCAATAGACCACAGCCCAAACGATGATGAATACCTCGACCGGGCTTAAAAATCCGTTGACCAACCTTATATTTTATGACCACTGGAGAAGTTTGAGGGCAAACGGACGAGCGGTTTGAGATTTCCTTCACAACGTGGTCTAGTTGTCTCCGGGAAGAGATTTTTGACCATTCTTGAATTTAGCTCGTCTGGTCGTGGATTTTCCTGTGGAAAGCTGATAATGAAGCTTCAAGAATCCTTTTCCAGGTGGTGGTGTCTCCATGCCGTGATGTTGGTTTTTGTCGGCCTTCGTGTGCCCGCCATCGACCGGATGTGGTATTCGTGCGTATCTCCTTATCCGTCAAAATTTCTCCGTCCTATCTTTTGGATTTGCCGACCAACATGGTGTTGTCTGGTCGCCTGTGATGTTTGGTGGACTGAGGTTGAGCCGTTTGTGAGATGGGTCGATTGGGTCCTCCGTGTTACCCGTTTGGCCGGGAAGGTGTTACCGGACTTGATATCTTCCATTTGACCCGACCTTTTGGTGATTTTCTTTGACCGATTTGTCTCCGTAATCCTCCTTTAGCATCCCAAGGTGGTGACCGCTATGTTGGTGCGCCGGAATAAGGGCAGGATGATTGGGTGGGAATTGGCCGGCGCATGCAAAACTCCTTTGATGGTCTTCTTTGGCACTTAATAATAAAACATGTTTTTTTGTGTTTTCGTGGATTTTATAAAATTCCCAAAAAATTCAAGTTAATAATAAAATCAAAATAAAAGAAAAGAAAAGAAAAAAGAAACATGGGTTGCCTCCCATAAGCGCTAGTTTAAAGTCTTTATAGCTCGACTCCTTGTGTTCCTTAGGTGTTAGGCAAGTGTGGAGGCTGTAGAAAGCTCCTAGTACTGGATGGCTCCAAGTGCATCTTGTCTTGTAACACTTCTTTGATCAACTAACTTTGTTGTGTGCCTTCTCCTCCACTTGTGTACCGAAATCTTTTGGATGAGAAACCGGGAGGTGCATCAGCATAATAGGTATCCTTGTCAACATTGGCTAGTGAGATTCTCCTGTTTGGCCAATCCATAATTGCTCCGGCTGTTGCTAAGAAGGATCTCCCAAGAAGGGCTTGGTCTTCCGGATCCTCCATAGTAACAACATAGAAATCGGCCGGGATGATGCAATCTTCAAATGAAAGTTGAACATCGCTTACCTTGCCAAGTGGTTTGAATGAAGAATTGTTGGCAAGCTTTTTGCCCATGTTGGTCCGCTCCATGGACTCAATCAATCCCAAACTTCTTGCTATCACAGCCGGCATGAGGTTCACGCTTGAACCGGAATCACATAATGCATCATCAAAGAATTTGCCATTGATGGAGCAATGTATAAGGAATTAACCTGGGTCATGAAGCTTGTGTAGTGTCCTTGGTGCAGGCATTTCGTCTCTTGCTTCATTATACATCTTCTCCACCTCGGCTAAGCTCCAATCGTGAGTCCATACAAAGTCTTGAAGGTAAGGGCTCTTGTTGCAAGCGACATCAAAGGGCATATTGCTAGGGAACCTTTTTGCCATAAAATTGAAGTCATCAATGGTGTAATCCATTGATGAGCTCGCTTTCCTTTTCTCCTAAGGGACGGGTGGTAGTGAAGATCTTGGAGAGAGTGGTGTTCCTTCCGGTAACTTTCTTCCTCTTATCCTTGCTTTCCGCTTGCCTTGTCTCCTTTCATCCTCATCCCAAACCACTCTTGGATTGGTCTCTTTAGCACCAAAAGCAACCAAAGCATTGTTAGGCTTTGAGTTAGCCGCTTTTGTGCCTTTTGAAGCTCGGTCTCTTTCTTCCATATCCTCCAAGCGTTTGGTGAGGTCTTTGACTACTTTGGATGCTCCTCCGGTTGTATCTTGCCATAGCGTGGTCTTCTCAAGTAGCTCTTTGTATCTCTCTTCCACAAGACGCTTCAAGTCATTAATTGAAACCTTGAATTGTTCTTGCCCTTCCACCAACATCACCATGGTCGAGTAAAGCTCCTTCTCTCTTTGGTTAACCTCTGATGCTCTCATCTTGGCTTGGTGAGCAACAAGCGAGATTGAGTTGAGGCTCATGGTTGTGCCATTGAGGTTGTCTTCTAAACCGGTGATCTTCTCATCCAAGTGGCTATCCATCTCCTTTGAGTTGAGGTTTAAGTCTCGGATTGCCTTGGTGTTGCCTCCAACGGTTGCGGCTTGTTCCCTTAGCTCCCCTTCTACTTCAATACACCTTGATTCGACTCTCTCCACTTGGTCAGAGAGGTTTCCGAACTTTCTATCAAGGTCATGCTTTAGAAACTCTAACCTTGTCTCAAGACTTTGGCTAGACTTTCTTTGGATTTCCATGAAGTCTTCTATCATGGCCTTGAGATTGTCGTCTCTCCGCCTATTAAGCGCATGCTCTTGGTATGTGGGAAGGTCGGGGCGTGGACGGTGGTGATGATGAGGTGGCTGGTGAGGTCGGCCTTGATAAACCGGTGATGATAGTGATGATGTTCTTCTCGGCTAGTCTCGGCAAAGAGCGGATGGTGGAAATTTGGTGGGATTGGCATTGGGATGAAGTCTCCGGCCGGATTTGAATCATGTGGCCGCCTTTGGACTTCATGGGGAAGCGGTTTTCTTCTTTCAAAGTGGTTACTCATGCTTGAGTGATGGCTCATCCTTAAACTACCTAAGGAACATAAGTGAAACAAAATTGCAAAAGTTAGTAAACATGAAACAAAAGATCTAGTCTTAACTTTTAATCTCATAAACGTGTAAGTGCAATGCATTCCCCGGCAACGGCGCCAAAAACTTGATGTGTGCCAGACATGGGTGTGGTATATATGCAAGTAATAAAAACCCTAAGCTAAACATGGTTGCACGTGCACAACATGTTGTTGTAGTACTTAGGGGTCGATCCACAAGAGAATGCGAATTACACACTACACATTTGTAAAGATTTGGTTAAGCTAAATCAATAATATGCAAGGGGTTTTGTATTTTGTTTTATAAGGGAAAATTAAATAACAAATGCAAACTATACAAACACCATTATTGAACAAAGGACAATCCGCAAAAGACATAAGCCAAATCAATTGAAAAGTTGTTAAATCCGATTTCTATGAACTCAAAACACTAAGATGTGGTCATCCCACTTTCGTGGCTCCGACCACCTATGTTTCTTAAACCAATGGACTCAGCTTTCACATGGTCATTGAAGAGTGAAACATGCAATAAAATCGGGTAATGATTGTTCACAAAACTCCTTAGGTCTACTTTCATAGCCTAAGACGATTTGCCCATCAAATACTAGGACCGGATATATAACAAGCTTTTGGAGAGTATATCAACCTTGGATCAAGTCGCTAGTTAGCTACTCTAGCAACAAGCTTTAGGTATGAATAAAGATGGTGAACCATAAGGTTTCCCTTTCTTTAACAACCGATTCTTGATGGCTTATCATGTCATGTCTTCTTTGAAAGATCCATGATCCAATAACGAGTCTAAGGGAGTAGAGAGGATCTCATAGGTCTAGGGAAAGGAGTCGGAATGATAGAGATCAAGCCGCCGCTCTCCCCTAGATAGAAACCTCTAAACCCTAGACTAGAAGCTAAAACATGCGAGTATGTACAAAATGCAAAAGAAAAGAAAGAACAAGGAGACCACCTAAGTGGCTCCGGTTTATTGACTGAAAGAAGAAGAGAGTTGTGTCTATTGATTCGTGTTTTTCATACAAGAGGCTAAAGCAAGTATATATAGGTGAGGGGAGGCTAGGTCGGCTGAGTTAATGCGCAAAGGAGAAGAGGAAACTTTCCATTTCTTCTCCCCTCGTGAACTTTCTCTCCAAGTCTTGAGTGAGGCGCGGCTGCCAGCTTCTTTTCGCGTGTAGAGATGTGGGCTTGAGTCATGATGAGGTTTAGGCTTGGCCCGAAGTGATCCCAGTCCATTTTGCTCATCCAAGCTCCATGGGCTTCACTTACTCGCCAGACGGACATGTCTTGGGAGAAAAAGATCCTAGGCCGAATTTCTGCTCCAAATAGCCCAATTTTACTTCGTCGCGACGCATGACTCAGTTATCTATCTTTCCATATAAAGATCTCATGATTTGGACGTAGGAAAGACCCTTTGCCGCGGTCATCTTTCGGACGCTTCGATTCTGTCCGAATGCGGAAACCGGCTAACTTGAGTTTTGTTGAAGCTCTTGACTTGGGAACTTGCATGGATCACTGTTTGAAGCTCTTTTGCCTTCCTTTTGCCATTTTGACCTGTTTGCTTCCCAAAACCACAATATACAAGAAAACTACCTCTTGGATACAAAATCATTATTATTAGGTAAGCAAATATAAAGAAAACCAAGGTAAAAACATGCAAAATATGGATATATCAGTTGTCAATCGGGTTTCTCCTCCAGGACAACCTGATTCCCGACCCGCCCTGATTGAACTTTTTTTTTCTATCACCAACGCCGGCGTCTAGCAACCAATCTCTCGACGAAGAGGACCTTTCTTCCTCCTCTTCATTGAACTCATGAACGGTACATCTCCACTCCATTGTGTATACCACTTCTCTTTGCATTACTTCTTTTTGTTTTGGTTGATCTCTTTTCCGAACTTCTATATGCACAAGGGACTGTGCAATTTAAGTTTGGGGGAGGGGTCAACAGTATTTGACTTTGTGTTTTATGATCTTATTTTTGATTTTCATCCTTTGAGTCTCATATCATCTGCATAGCATCTATGGCATAGAAAATACCAAAAAATCGATTTTTTTTGAAAATTTGCATAACTCAAAAAGAAGCATCATTTGCATTCGCATAGTAGAATTGAGTCTAGATGCATTGTACATGATCATTTGCATTTGCATAGGGGACAATGATAGGAATATCCTTGCTTGAGAAATGCTTTTCGGAATGGTCTCAATGCTCTAGTTGGAAATTATTTGATGCATTCGGGTTTAGTTTGAGCCTAAAAGAACTCGCTTCTCAACATTCATGCTTGACTGATTCATTGCTTAGAATTGAAACTTCACCTAAGTGATTTGGACTTAATATGATCATTTAATTATCAAACTCGTGCATTGATGTTCTTGCTCTTGGATTTTGATTCTCTTGGACATTCTTTCTGTTACATTTATCTCTCTCTGTTTGTCCATGTTCGTTGATTACCTCACCCCTAACCAAACCCATTTCTTTCATACCCAACCTGTTTACCGTGAGAAGAGAGGCCTTTTCCAATTGAGCTAGGCAAAACGTGTTGAGTTTAGACCGACAAAGCATGGATTTTCATGTAGAACTAGCTCGCTTTCCTTTGAGCTAGACTAGGCCTAGGTTGTGATTCAAGTTTGGGGGTGAGAGAATGAGAGAAAAGAGAAAGAGCAGAAAGTGAAAAGAAGTCGAGAGAAAAGAAAGGATGGGAGAAAGTAAAAGGGAAGTTTATAAAAGAGTGGTGGCTCGCTTGATGTTAAATAGTTAAGTAGCTTTGGGGCTTGGTTTATAAAGAAAGGCACCTAGCCTTGTTCATACTTTAAGAAGTTAGAAATCCCAAAAGCCTATAAAAGAAAAGTGAAAAGTCTTAAGCCACAAGAACTTCGAAAGTTAGTCCCCTGCTATTTTCAGAAAGTTTTATCCTCCCTAAAATCCTAAGTTTCAATCTTTAAGTTCAGAAAGGGAAAGAGTGGGTAGTTAGGACTTGGGTGGGATTCATTCTTTATTTAAGACCTTACGTCTTGGGTAGGTGAGAATCTATCTTTGTACCATCCTTGGTCCTCACTCTTAGCATTTTGCCCAAGCTCAGTTCTTCTTGAGAGATCCCTTATGCGCTTCATGAAACTACCAAAAAGAAAGAAAAAGAGCCTAAACCCTTTGAACCAAATGAGCAAGTTTTGATTGCATGAGTTTTGATTCACGATTTCGAGCTTAATTGAATATAAATGGGTGAAGTGAATATGAACGCATGTTTCATCATGTTTAATGTTTGGTTGTCGCTGAATTGAGTATGCGAGTGATCTGATTTGAATGGCTGAATCTTTTTGCATTTCATAATTTCTAACTAGAACATTGAGGCGATTTCCTTAAGCATGTCAAATGGATTTGAGTCCCCGCCCAAATCAATTTCTCTCTGATTTGTTCTTCCTTGCTTGAGGGCAAGCAAGATGCAAGTTTGGGGGAAGTTGATGTCTCTGCATTTTGTCTCTTTTAAGCTCATGTTGCACTTAGATTTTCTCCTATTTTAGCTCATATCTTCAGCATTTTAGTATAGATCTCATGCATTATGCTAATACATAGCATTTAGGACCTGCATTGCATATTTCGTGCATATGGGAGTTGTATCAGGTGCTTTTGAATGCAAAAGGAGGAGATTTGGAATCAAGAGATAGAAGCATGGAGCAAAGAGAGCAAACGGGATGTAAAACGTATGGAGAACCCGTCTGAAGGAGGAGAGCTGTGCGATTTAAGAAGAAGGGGAAGTCAACTTAAGTGAGTTGACGTTAAGGGAGCCCTTGTTTTCCAAGCTCCCACTATATAAGTCTTTACAACCTTTGTTTACAGCAGCTTTTGGGCAGAGATCGAATCTAAAAAAACAAAAATCAGAAACTCTTCCACTTTTTGGAGATTCACTTGAATATTCCTTTTGTAACTTTGAATCTTTCTCTTTAAGTTTTAATCAAGTTAAGTTATTTATTTTTCTTGCTTTATTCTCTTCTCATCTCACGCTTCTTGCTCTGTCGTGAAATGAAACTCCTCTCCTTAAAAGGAATTTGGCGTTTCTACATGAAGAGTGAGTGAGCCATTTTGGGTCTTGAGGGATGAGGTAGATTAGGAGAAATTGGGGTCGATTTTGCTTCTAGAGGTGTTTAAATTCTTCCAAAAGTCTTTCCTTGTTGGGTTTTCTTAATGCTAGGTCTTTCTTGATCAATTTGATCTTGATTTTAGACATTTCCTTCATTAAAAGTGTTTGCAAAATGTTGGACCCAACCAACAAGGAGATTTGCTTGTCTAACCCACGATGGTGGTTGTTTAGAGGGCTTATCGGTTTAGGAGAATTGTTTCTTAAGGCTGGCTTTTCTTGAATTCACTAACCAAAAGTTAGCTCCTTTGATTTCAAGTTTTGCTTTGTGGTTTTCACCATGAAAGTGGGTTAACCTTGTTTTATGAATTCTCCTCCTAAGACTTAGCTCTTAATTGAGTGTTTCTAGACACCCTTGTTGACCCCTAAATCCTCGCAATCGTTTTCCTCATCCCGAGACCTCCCTCTTTTATTATCGGATTATCAATTTTCGTTGTTGCTCTTTTAATTAAAGTTTAGTTTTGGTTAATTTTACTCCTTGATTTGAAGATTACAAAAACTCATTGGCTTTGACTTGTTGAATTTCTTGAATTCGAAATTGTCTTATCATTCTCCATTTTGGATTGACTCTCAAGACCACAATGACATGAGTGGGATTGGTATTTGAAACCCATACAAAAAATCCTTGTTTCAGTGAGCCGAGATGTTCAGTTTCAAGAAAACGTGTTTCCGTATTCCACCGGAACTGCAACACCGTCACTGCCTCAACCTGATATGGTTGTCGATGATGATTGGGCTGCACCAGCAGCTTCGGTTATCCCTGTTTTTGCTACGCCTCCAGCACCAGAACCGGATCCTGTTGTATTACCAACTCCGGTGGTTCCTCCTCCTGCACCTGCGAGTGCAGTCACCTCTCCTGCGACGGATGACTCGTCTGACCAAGATGATTCACCTCCTCCGTCTCCCGGCTTGCCTGAACTATTGGGTCGTGGCCATCGATCCAAGAAAACATCAGTTCTTCTAAAAGATTTTGTCACTCAGAATGTACACTACTCTCCCTCTCACGCTCTCTCTCTCGCACCGACCAATTCAAAGCCCTCCACAACGGTTTCTGGTAAGACACTCTATCCTCTCACCAAATATTTATCTGACTCTGGCTTCACAGCGCATCATATTGCGTTTATGGCCGCTGTCTTGGATAGTGATGAACCACAACACTTTAAAGACGCCATCCTCATCAAGGAATGGTGCGACGCTATGAAGAAAGAAATTGAGGCTCTTGAAGGTAACCAGACGTGGGATATTGTGGATTTACCACCTGGCAAAACAGCGATCGGTAGCAAATGGGTGTATAAACTGAAGTTCAACTCCGATGGCTTGTTGGAACGTCACAAAGCACGTCTTGTGGCTATGGGAAATCGTCAGCAAGAAGGTGTTGATTTTAAGGAAACTTTTGCACCAGTGGCCAAACTTACCACTGTCCGACATCTTCTTGCTGTCGCAGCCGCAAAAGATTGGGAGGTTCATCAAATGGATGTTCACAACGCCTTTTTGCATGGTGATCTTGAGGAAGAAGTTTACATGAGGCTTCTTCCAGGTTTTCAGTCATCGGACCCGAATAAAGTATGTCGTCTTCGAAAATCTCTCTGTGGCCTCAAACAAGCCCCCCGTTGTTGGTTTGCTAAGCTCTCCACTGCTCTAAAAGACTACGGCTTCAAGCAAGGCTATCCAGATTACTCGCTGTTCTCTTTGATCCGCGATGGTACAATTCTACATGTTCTTGTGTACGTTGATGATTTTGTCATTGCAGGCAATGACTTGTCCGTGATTCAGACATTTAAAGAATATCTTCATCAATGCTTTCATATGAAGGATCTAGGAAAGTTGAAATACTTCTTAGGTATTGAAGTTTCTCGTGGACCTGATGGAATATGTCTTTCGCAACGAAAGTATGCTCTCGATATTATTGCTGAAGCTGGTTTATTAGGCTCTAAACCTTCTGCTGTCCCTGTTGAAGTTAATCACAAGCTTGGTTCTGTGGAGAGTCCAGCTCTTAAACGCCCGGAAGAGTATCGTTTGATATATTTGACCATTACGCGTCCGGACTTAACATACATCGTGCATATCCTCTCTCAGTTTATGCAGACTCCGCTTGTTGCTCATTGGGAGGCTGCACTTCGAGTGGTTTGTTATCTCAAAGGCTCTCCAGCTCAGGGCATTCTTCTTCGTCGTGATAGTGACCTCACGATTACTGCTTATTGTGATTCTGACTAAAACGCCTGTCCGCGTACGCGACGATCACTTTCGGCGTATATCATCTACTTAGGTAATTCTCCCATCTCTTGGAAGACGAAGAAGCAAGAAACTGTGTCTTGTTCTTCAGCAGAGGCCGAGTATCGGTCTATGGCGTACACACTGCGCGAACTGAAATGGCTCAAGAGTCTTCTTCGTACGTTCGGCTACGAACATCCGCACCCTATGCCTCTCTTTTGTGACAGTCAAGCTGCCTTACACATTGCCGCCAATCCGGTCTTTCATGAACGAACTAAACACATTGAATCGGATTGTCACCAAGT
The DNA here is from genome assembly GCA_026724425.1 of Erythrophleum ivorense. Classification (NCBI taxonomy): domain Eukaryota; kingdom Viridiplantae; phylum Streptophyta; class Magnoliopsida; order Fabales; family Fabaceae; genus Erythrophleum; species Erythrophleum ivorense. The sequence continues at coordinate 640,056 of JAIUCV010000394.1, forward strand.
CCGGGATGCAGTTCAAGATGGTCTCATTGCTACTCATCACATCTCCACAAAAGAACAGGTCGCAGATATCTTTACCAAGGCTCTGCCAAAGCCTTCGTTTGAGAAGCTTTTGTCCAAGTTGGGTGTTCGAAATATCCGACCACCAACTTGAAAGGGGGGTATAGAGATACAATATATGTCAATATTCGTTACCAAGATATTGTTAGATTTGAGCTAACAAGATTAGGAAACCTCTTGTATATATATACCAATGTATGTGAATAAATAAGATAGAGCTTTGACAATATACCAATTATTTCATCCATTAAGTAACTCTTGTTTCTCTCGTTGAAAGCTTTGATTTTTAATCCGACCAAACCTAGGACTCGAATTCCAATCCCGTTACTGATCATCATCACATATGGACTTCATTGAATAATTTGGTAAACCAAATGTTTTAGATTATCTTGATGTTTAAGTGTGGGGTAAGTGTTAAATTTTTATAGTTGCTGTTTCTGATTCTGAATAATGGGTCTTACAATGGTGAATCTTATTGTGGTTACAGGCAGAGAAGGAACCTACTTTTGAGTAGTTTCTTGTATGCGGGCATCTTAGCTAGAGCAAGCCTTAGGGGTTCGTTCTAGCCAGCCGTCACCAAAACCTAACCTTGTTAGCAACTAACACTTTGATATACTTAATGTTGTTATGATGCATGCAAAAATGTATTCAGAGTTGGATTCCCCATGATATTCGTGTAAAACAATCATCTAAATACCTGTGAAAAGGCATAATCTTTATTTGTTTTGACGCGATTTTCTTATGTGATTATTCAATGATTTCAGGCGTTTAAAGACCAGGATCCTGCTTGCCTGTCAGATAGTTCTGCTATTTTACAACCGGAGGTAATTCTTTAATTGAATTTTTAGAGGCAAAAACATCTAACACTCGAAGTAAGCAACTGCTCAGGAGGACTATTTCACCATAACGCTTTGTTTTACAAGGGTAGCATGAATTGCAAGCATTGTTAGACGAGAGGATCCACTAAAGAACAACAAAGTGGTCTCTTTCTTTTTTTAGTTGCATTGAGCGATTAGTGGACTTCCATCGTTCTTGTGAGGTACAAGCATTTACATCAATATATTCATTACATAAGCAACATAGAATGGTTATCTTGTGAGGTAAAAGCATTTAGATCAGCATCACTCACTATCTTGTTCACGTTTCGCATCTTCTTTGTTTTTGGCATTTAGAGTCGAATATATGTTATGTTCGTATTAAATACTGTATTACTAATGATGGATTTACATTAATAAAACGGTATAGGAATTTACCAGGTATCAAATAAGTTACTTAACTAGTATTTAAGTATCCTTCAAATTAAATTTTATCAAGGAAAAAGCATGGTTTAAGTCTTTGAATTTGGTTTTTCTTATTTTCTCTTTCGTTTGTCAACTAGTAAATTTACTGATATAAGTATGAAATTACACAAAAACGACAAGGAACGTTTATTTATTTATTTTTAAGTCTACAGATCGACATGTTTCTTTTTTCTGTTTTTATTAGTAGTAACTCAAGTTGGGAAGGTCGTCTGGGAGACTTCTGTTAGGAGGTCATCAACAGGTGACCGTCTAGGAAATCTCTGTTAGGAGATTGTTTGTGAGATTGTCATGTTGATCGGAAGATCATATGAGGAGATCGTCGCGATGACTGAATCTAATAGAGAGTTAGGCAAACAGCCTAACAGAGAGTTAGGAGAGCTTGGCTCTGAGAGAACTAAGCCCTGAATGTTATTTTTTTGGAAGAAAAAAAATCCTCCTTCTCAACTGACACTCTTTATTTATAGATGTGATAAGTGGGCTGAAGACTTTCATTAATTAATAAATGGGTCTGTCTTGATTCATGTTGGACTATTAATGGGGGTGACAAACCCACCATTAACAACATATCACTTCTTGTTCTGTTCCACGAATCTTGAATCTTGAATCTCACTCTCGTTTTTGTTTTTGTTTTCGTTGTTGTTACAGAATCCAACTCTTGAGCATTATACAACGTACAAAGCCTCCGATCTCAAAGCATCAGTTCACGCCTTGCAAGTTCTACAGCTTAACACCAAAGGATGCTCCTTAAACTCTATACACTTGAAGTATATGCAAGACAAGGTAAAAAAAATGTTAATCTCGGTTTAATTTGATTTGGTTTAGGTTTAATGTAACCAGTTTTTGTTGCTAATGTTTTTTTGTACAGTTCAAATCCGTGGCGGTTTACACGTCTAACCGATCCGTTCATTCCTAACAACACACATCTGTTACCCTGTCAAATCAAATATGTTCACAGTTTAACCAGATTATTCCGGTTTAGTGTAGACTTCTCAAAGCTGATTTGTTCCGATAGAAAAATGGAGATTTAAAATGTGTGTTGCATTTTGGTAATTAACACTTATTAAACACGAGTTTTGGTTGACTAAATTGATATTATAATCGGCTAGGTCAACCCAAGTTTGTGATTTATTATGCTAAATGAAAAGTTTGTAAAAAATGCGTATCTTCGTCAGGAAACAACCAAGCCTTTTTTTTTATAAACGATTATAATAAATTATTAATGCGGAAATTCTCGAAAGAAATCAATAATATTAAATCATAAATAAGCCGTTCAACAAATAACCAATAACCAATAAAGTCAATAAAGAATAAGCAACCTAAACACCAGGTTTGCTACGTTATTAAAATAGAACTAACATCCTAAAATAATGAATTCCTTGTCTACCACAACAAGATAGCCAATATCAAATTCCTAATCTCATCATCCTCTTCTCTCGGTCTCTTTCCGCGGAAGAACATTGCTGTTACCTGCATCACATTGGAATAGAGATGCGTAAGTATTATCATTGCTGTTACCTGCATCACATTGGAATAGAGATTCGCACAGCTCTCCTGGTGAAGTGAATATGAACGCATGTTTCATCATGTCTGATGTTTGGTTGTCGCTGAATTGAGTATGCGAGTGATCTGATTTGAATGGCTGAATCTTTTTGCATTTCATAATTTCTAACTAGAACATTGAGGCGATTTCCTTAAGCATGTCAAATGGATTTGAGTCCCCGCCCAAATCAATTTCTCTCTGATTTGTTCTTTCTTGCTTGAGGGCAAGCAAGATGCAAGTTTGGGGGAAGTTGATGTCTCTGCATTTTGTCTCTTTTAAGCTCATGTTGCACTTAGATTTTCTCCTATTTTAGCTCATATCTTCAGCATTTTAGTATAGATCTCATGCATTATGCTAATACATAGCATTTAGGACATGCATTGCATATTTCGTGCATATGGGAGTTGTATCAGGTGCTTTTGAATGCAAAAGGAGGAGATTTGGAATCAAGAGATAGAAGCATGGAGCAAAGAGAGCAAACGGGATGTAAAACGTATGGAGAACCCGTCTGACGGAGGAGAGCTGTGCGATTTAAGAAGAAGGGGAAGTCAACTTAAGTGAGTTGACGTGAACGGAGCCCTTGTTTTCCAAGCTCCCACTATATAAGTCTTTACAACCTTTGTTTACAGCAGCTTTTGGGCAGAGATCGAATCTAAAAAAACAAAAATCAGAAACTCTTCCACTTTTTGGAGATTCACTTGAATATTCCTTTTGTAACTTTGAATCTTTCTCTTTAAGTTTTAATCAAGTTAAGTTATTTATTTTTCTTGCTTTATTCTCTTCTCATCTCACGCTTCTTGCTTTGTCGTGAAATGAAACTCCTCTCCTTAAAAGGAATTTGGCGTTTCTACATGAAGAGTGAGTGAGCCATTTTGGGTCTTGAGGGATGAGGTAGATTAGGAGAAATTGGGGTCGATTTTGCTTCTAGAGGTGTTTAAATTCTTCCAAACGTCTTTCCTTGTTGGGTTTTCTTAATGCTAGGTCTTTCTTGATCAATTAGATCTTGATTTTAGACATTTCCTTCATCAAAAGTGTTTGGAAATTGTTGGACCCAACCAACAAGGAGATTTGCTTGTCTAACCCACGATGGTGGTTGTTTAGAGGGCTTATCGGTTTAGGAGAATTGTTTCTTAAGGCTGGCTTTTCTTGAATTCACTAACCAAAAGTTAGCTCCTTTGATTTCAAGTTTTGCTTTGTGGTTTTCACCATGAAAGTGGGTTAACCTTGTTTTATGAATTCTCCTCCTAAGACTTAGCTCTTAATTGAGTGTTTCTAGACACCCTTGTTGACCCCTAAATCCTCGCAATCGTTTTCCTCATCCCGAGACCTCCCTCTTTTATTATCGGATTATCAATTTTCGTTGTTGCTCTTTTAATTAAAGTTTAGTTTTGGTTAATTTTACTCCTTGATTTGAAGATTACAAAAACTCATTGGCTTTGACTTGTTGAATTTCTTGAATTCGAAATTGTCTTATCATTCTCCATTTTGGATTGACTCTCAAGACCACAATGACATGAGTGGGATTGGTATTTGAAACCCATACAAAAAATCCTTGTTTCAGTGAGCCGAGATGTTCAGTTTCAAGAAAACGTGTTTCCGTTTCATTCCACCGGAACTGCAACACCGTCACTGCCTCAACCTGATATGGTTGTCGATGATGATTGGGCTGCACCAGCAGCTTCGGTTATCCCTGTTTTAGCTACGCCTCCAGCACCAGAACCGGATCCTGTTGTATTACCAACTCCGGTGGTTCCTCCTCCTGCACCTGCGAGTGCAGTCACCTCTCCTGCGACGGATGACTCGTCTGACCAAGATGATTCACCTCCTCCGTCTCCCGGCTTGCCTGAACTATTGGGTCATGGCCATCGATCCAAGAAAACATCAGTTCTTCTAAAAGATTTTGTCACTCAGAATGTACACTACTCTCCCTCTCACGCTCTCTCTCTCGCACCGACCAATTCAAAGCCCTCCACAACGGTTTCTGGTAAGACACTCTATCCTCTCACCAAATATTTATCTGACTCTGGCTTCACAGCGCATCATATTGCGTTTATGGCCGCTGTCTTGGATAGTGATGAACCACAACACTTTAAAGACGCCATCCTCATCAAGGAATGGTGCGACGCTATAAAGAAAGAAATTGAGGCTCTTGAAGGTAACCAGACGTGGGATATTGTGGATTTACCACCTGGAAAAACAGCGATCGGTAGCAAATGGGTGTATAAACAGAAGTTCAACTCCGATGGCTCGTTGGAACGTCACAAAGCACGTCTTGTGGCTATGGGAAATCGTCAGCAAGAAGGTGTTGATTTTAAGGAAACTTTTGCACCAGTGGCCAAACTTACCACTGTCCGACATCTTCTTGCTGTCGCAGCCGCAAAAGATTGGGAGGTTCATCAAATGGATGTTCACAACGCCTTTTTGCATGGTGATCTTGAGGAAGAAGTTTACATGAGGCTTCTTCCAGGTTTTCAGTCATCGGACCCGAATAAAGTATGTCGTCTTCGAAAATCTCTCTATGGCCTCAAACAAGCCCCCCGTTGTTGGTTTGCTAAGCTCTCCACTGCTCTAAAATACTACGGCTTCAAGCAAGGCTATCCAGATTACTCGCTGTTCTCTTTGATCCGCGATGGTACAATTCTACATGTTCTTTTGTACGTTGATGATTTTGTCATTGCAGGCAATGACTTGTCCGTGATTCAGACATTTAAAGAATATCTTCATCAATGCTTTCATATGAAGGATCTAGGAAAGTTGAAATACTTCTTAGGTATTGAAGATTCTCGTGGACCTGATGGAATATGTCTTTCGCAACGAAAGTATGCTCTCGATATTATTGCTGAAGCTGGTTTATTAGGCTCTAAACCTTCTGCTGTCCCTGTTGAAGTTAATCACAAGCTTGGTTCTGTGGAGAGTCCAGCTCTTAAACGCCCGGAAGAGTATCGTTTGATATATTTGACCATTACGCGTCCGGACTTAACATACATCGTGCATATCCTCTCTCAGTTTATGCAGACTCCGCTTGTTGCTCATTGGGAGGCTGCACTTCGAGTGGTTCGTTATCTCAAAGGCTCTCCAGCTCAGGGCATTCTTCTTCGTCGTGATAGTGACCTCACGATTACTGCTTATTGTGATTCTGACTAAAACGCCTGTCCGCGTACGCGACGATCACTTTCGGCGTATATCATCTACTTAGGTAATTCTCCCATCTCTTGGAAGACGAAGAAGCAAGAAACTGTGTCTTGTTCTTCAGCAGAGGCCGAGTATCGGTCTATGGCGTACACACTGCGCGAACTGAAATGGCTCAAGAGTCTTCTCCGTACGTTCGGCTACGAACATCCGCACCTTATGCCTCTCTTTTGTGACAGTCAAGCTGCCTTACACATTGCCGCCAATCCGGTCTTTCATGAACGAACTAAACACATTGAATCGGATTGTCACCAAGTCCGGGATGCAGTTCAAGATGGTCTCATTGCTACTCATCACATCTCCACAAAAGAACAGGTCGCAAATATCTTTACCAAGGCTCTGCCAAAGCCTTCGTTTGAGAAGCTTTTGTCCAAGTTGGGTGTTCGAAATATCCGACCACCAACTTGAGGGGGGGTATAGAGATACAATATATGTCAATATTCGTTACCAAGATATTGTTAGATTTGAGCTAACAAGATTAGGAAACCTCTTGTATATATATACCAATGTATGTGAATCAATAAGATAGAGCTTTGACAATATACCAATTATTTCATCCATTAAGTAACTCTTGTTTCTCTCGTTGAAAGCTTTGATTTTTAATCCGACCAAACCTAGGACTCGAATTCCAATCCCGTTACTGATCATCATCACATATGGACTTCATTGAATAATTTGGTAAACCAAATGTTTTAGATTATCTTGATGTTTAAGTGTGGGGTAAGTGTTAAATTTTTATAGTTGCTGTTTCTGATTCTGAATAATGGGTCTTACAATGGTGAATCTTATTGTGGTTACAGGCAGAGAAGGAACCTACTTTTGAGTAGTTTCTTGTATGCGGGCATCTTAGCTAGAGCAAGCCTTAGGGGTTCGTTCTAGCCAGCCGTCACCAAAACCTAACCTTGTTAGCAACTAACACTTTGATATACTTAATGTTGTTATGATGCATGCAAAAATGTATTCAGAGTTGGATTCCCCATGATATTCGTGTAAAACAATCATCTAAATACCTGTGAAAAGGCATAATCTTTATTTGTTTTGACGCGATTTTCTTATGTGATTATTCAATGATTTCAGGCGTTTAAAGACCAGGATCCTGCTTGCCTGTCAGATAGTTCTGCTATTTTACAACCGGAGGTAATTCTTTAATTGAATTTTTAGAGGCAAAAACATCTAACACTCGAAGTAAGCAACTGCTCAGGAGGACTATTTCACCATAACGCTTTGTTTTACAAGGGTAGCATGAATTGCAAGCATTGTTAGACGAGAGGATCCACTAAAGAACAACAAAGTGGTCTCTTTCTTTTTTTAGTTGCATTGAGCGATTAGTGGACTTCCATCGTTCTTGTGAGGTACAAGCATTTACATCATTATATTCATTACATAAGCAACATAGAATGGTTATCTTGTGAGGTAAAAGCATTTAGATCAGCATCACTCACTATCTTGTTCACGTTTCGCATCTTCTTTGTTTTTGGCATTTAGAGTCGAATATATGTTATGTTCGTATTAAATACTGTATTACTAATGATGGATTTACATTATAAAAAAACGGTATAGGAATTTACCAGGTATCAAATAAGTTACTTAACTAGTATTTAAGTATCCTTCAAATTAAATTTTATCAAGGAAAAAGCATGGTTTAAGTCTTTGAATTTGGTTTTTCTTATTTTCTCTTTCGTTTGTCAACTAGTAAATTTACTGATATAAGTATGAAATTACACAAAAACAACAAGGAACGTTTATTTATTTATTTTTAAGTCTACAGATCGACATGTTTCTTTTTTCTGTTTTTATTAGTAGTAACTCAAGTTGGGAAGGTCGTCTGGGAGACTTCTGTTAGGAGGTCATCAACAGGTGACCGTCTAGGAAATCTCTGTTAGGAGATTGTTTGTGAGATTGTCATGTTGATCGGAAGATCATATGAGGAGATCGTCGCGATGACTGAATCTAATAGAGAGTTAGGCAAACAGCCTAACAGAGAGTTAGGAGAGCTTGGCTCTGAGAGAACTAAGCCCTGAATGTTATTTTTTTGGAAGAAAAAAAATCCTCCTTCTCAACTGACACTCTTTATTTATAGATGTGATAAGTGGGCTGAAGACTTTCATTAATTAATAAATGGGTCTGTCTTGATTCATGTTGAACTATTAATGGGGGTGACAAACCCACCATTAACAACATATCACTTCTTGTTCTGTTCCACGAATCTTGAATCTTGAATCTCACTCTCGTTTTTGTTTTTGTTTTCGTTGTTGTTACAGAATCCAACTCTTGAGCATTATACAACGTACAAAGCCTCCGATCTCAAAGCATCTGTTCACGCCTTGCAAGTTCTACAGCTTAACACCAAAGGATGCTCCTTAAACTCTATACACTTGAAGTATATGCAAGACAAGGTAAAAAAAATGTTAATCTCGGTTTAATTTGATTTGGTTTAGGTTTAATGTAACCAGTTTTTGTTGCTAATGTTTTTTTGTACAGTTCAAATCCGTGGCGGTTTACACGTCTAACCGATCCGTTCATTCCTAACAACACACATCTGTTACCCTGTCAAATCAAATATGTTCACAGTTTAACCAGATTATTCCGGTTTAGTGTAGACTTCTCAAAGCTGATTTGTTCCGATAGAAAAATGGAGATTTAAAATGTGTGTTGCATTTTGGTAATTAACACTTATTAAACACGAGTTTTGGTTGACTAAATTGATATTATAATCGGCTAGGTCAACCCAAGTTTGTGATTTATTATGCTAAATGAAAAGTTTGTAAAAAATGCGTATCTTCGTCAGGAAACAACCAAGCCTTTTTTTTTTTTTATAAACGATTATAATAAATTATTAATGCGGAAATTCTCGAAAGAAATCAATAATATTAAATCATAAAAAGCCGTTCAACAAATAACCAATAACCAATAAAGCCAATAAAGAATAAGCAACCTAAACACCAGGTTTGCTACGTTATTAAAATAGAACTAACATCCTAAAATAATGAATTCCTTGTCTACCACAACAAGATAGCCAATATCAAATTCCTAATCTCATCATCCTCTTCTCTCGGTCTCTTTCCGCGGAAGAACATTGCTGTTACCTGCATCACATTGGAATAGAGATGCGTAAGTATTATCATAAATACTTAGTGAGTGGATCATCCTGCCTACAGGCCAAGTACGTCAAACACTAGACAATACATCAACAATAATCAACAACAAGAACGATAATCAACAACATAAACCTCCATGTCAGGAAACACCCACGTTTCCAGACCACCCAGGTCGGTGTCGACCGACACCTCTATGGTGTCGATCGACGCCAGCCTCCTGAGTGTCGATCGACACTCATCGAGTGTCGGTCGACACCAGCTCGACGCCCAGACACCAGAAGCTACAAAAAGCGCATAGCAAAATCTCAAACACACAATCAAAGGGTTTTCAATGCCCCAATACAATCCAAAACACGATTTCCAATAAGAACAACTCAATAACACAATAACAAACTCAAACCCAAGGAATCTCTAGTGATAAACGGACCTACAGTCACGCACTCACCTTGAAAAGGATTAAAAGGAAGGAAATGAGAAGAACAGGGATGAACAGCAACCGATCTAGCTCATAAACTCCACAAAACTCTCTGAAAATCACCTCCTTCACTCAAAAACGCCTCTGGAACTCTTCTTTCTCGAAAAAGTGACTTTTCACGCGGCCACAAGCTTTTAATCGCGAGTCTAGGGCTTCTCTCGCTCAAACCGGCCCAAAACCAGCCGACTTAAATCAAACCGGTCGACTTTCCAATAACCGGTGTCGATCGACACCCTTCCTTGGTGTCGGTCGACACCCCTCGACCGAAACCATACCAACTTCAATTCGATCGACTAAACTCGGAATCGCTCACGATAACCGGTGTCGATCGACACACCCCTTTGGTGTCGATCGACACTAGGTATTCAAGAGCTTTTTACACATTTTCTTCGAGATGTTTGAACCTTAAACCAACTGTACAACAATCAAACAAGAACATGTACAATTAATTCTCAATTCACACCTCAAAGAGCGTATGTAATCGACTTCCGAACCCCTAATGTCGTCCGATACCACTTCTAACACAACTTTTTGGTTCACGGATGTTACACGTCATGCGCTATGAGATTATGAAACTATCCTCACCAGGATACCGTTTTTTGTTGCATTTTGGTAAAGATTGCTTAGCATGTAAGTGTTATATTTAGCTTTTAGCTTCCTTAACTAACGTGCCTGATTTGGAATATTGTTTGTTGATTGCTTGAATTTTGTCTCTTGAATATTAGCAAAAATTTGAAACAATTAGCAAAACAAAATTTAATCAGTCGTCTACCACGGAAAAACCACTTTAAATGTTATTTTCTCTTAGATTGAGCCAATTAATGAAATTTTTATTAACTAACCACAAACACAAATTCTAGAGAAGTACTCACATATAACACCCGCAAAAACTCGGGTAAACAAGGCAAGAGCATAATGACGATATTCAAAGATTTGTGAAAGAATTAAAGAAGCTTCATGGCAGAGGATAATCCTGAAAAAAGTTCTTCCAACCAAAGGAGACCTTCTTCATGTTTTTTCTTTATAGGGTTCTTCAGATTTTAAGAACCTGTGAAATGTTTTTAAAAAAAATCATACAAATTTTTTATGTTTTTGAATTTCCAGGAAAGAATGGAGTAAGAAAAGTCGTGTACCCACTACCCATAAAGCAAGCAACTAAGGTAGATATAATCAAATTTGATGAGTTTTGATCAAAAGCTTCAGTATTTATCCAAAAATGTTATTAACCTAGAATCTGAAGATGAGGCAACCACAGTCTAGAAGATGATACATTGGGAAGACAATCACCTAGAAGGATCTAGGTTTGGACGATGATGAACAGATGAGAGACAAATATCTATTTGGAAGTACAACGTACCAATAGTAATTAAACCCAAATAGATCATCAGCTTCTTAAGTCACGACCGAAGTTTATTCTTCAGCATCGGTAATCTCAGAGTTTTCATCTACACTTGCGCTGTCACCTTCTTCATATGATGCATTTACAGGCTCTGCTTTGTTATCTTCCTTGTTCTTCAGCTTCTCTATCATTATCATTATATCTTTATCAGTGGACGCCTTTTCTAACCAGAACACTATATCGACATTGTGCCTATTCAGCTTTATAGATCCTTGGCTAGGACAAACACTCCTGCTGACAACCATGAGAACACTACATTTACCAAAAGACAATTTCCGCCCGTTAACCACCCCAAGGGAGGTGTAGAGCTTCAAAGGGAACTCTAGTTCGACAGCTTACCTAACTGACCAGTTGTTGCCTTTTGATCCTTAACGCAAGAGATTCACACCCAAGATTTCCATACAGTAAGGATCAAAAGGTAACAACTAGTTGTTTAGGTAGGCTGTCTTACTAGAGTCTCCTGTTTGAAACTCTATTCCTTCGTTGGCGGTGGTTAACCCGAGGAAAATGACTTTTAGTAAAATTTGAGTGTTTGATGTCAGCTGAGAATCCAAAATGCTGAGTATGCGCAATGTCAGTATTGTGCTCTCGTTGAGAAAGGTGTCCACTGATCAATGTCGTATAGAGCAAGTAATCAAATCACAGCATAGATCAGACATTGAGCTGAAAAAATGAAACTTGAGATTTTAAGTCAGTAAACGAAAAGACAATGATCGCCAAATTTACCTTGCTTATTCGGCTTTGCAGTGCAAAATAGGCTCCTTCTCTGCCTGTAACCGCAACAAGATTCACCATTGTAAGACCTATCATTCAAAATCAGAAACAGAAACTTTATAAATTTAACAATTACCCACACTTCAACATCAAGATAATCTAAAAATCTTGTTTACTAAATTATTGAATGGATTGGTGCATATGTGATGATGATCAGTGAAGGGATTGAAATCCGAGTCCTATGTTTGGTCGGATTAAAAAATAAAGCTTTCAACGTGAGAAACAAGACTGGCTTATTCTAAAACCCTAATGCACACGGTTGAGTTACTACTAAAATAAAATAAAGAAACACGTTGATCTGTGCGTATAATCAAATGTGAATTAACATGGAGACTCGCTCAAACCATAAAAATAATTTATTTTGTCCTGAATAAGATTGAGTCGAGGAATCAATCATGCAGAAAACAAAAAGTGTTGGAATTGAGTGAAAAACCTCAAGATTAATTACCTTCTTCTCTTATAACAATCCAAATAGGATCGGAACCAGAATCAGCAAAATCGGGTCAAACTCGGACTTAAACTTTGAAACCCCTCTCAAACGGAAGCTCATCGACGTTCGTATCTCCGGAGAAAAAAGAAACACAACTCTCTTTTATTGGATTCCATTATATGTGAGAGACTGAGAGTGATCCTCCGTCGGAGGAGTCGCACCATGCATGCATCGAGAGAGAGAGAGAGAGAGAGAGAGGAGAGAGAGAGAGAGAGAGAGAGAGAGAGAGAGAGAGAGAGAGAGAGAGAGAGAGAGAGAGAGAGAGAGAGAGAGAGAGAGAGAGAGAGAGAGAGAGAGAGAGAGAGAGAGAGAGAGAGAGAGAGAGAGAGAGAGAGAGAGAGAGAGAGAGAGAGAGAGAGAGAGGTGTTTACAAGATTTAAGGGCAAATAGATGTATGGATAGAGAGTAGAGTGTGGGTGTTATTCCTGGTGACTTATAATCAGATACAGCTGCAAAAGGGCCAACCCTAAAACGGGCAAAGAGGCAATGGGCCGAAGGATCTGGGTGCTGCAAAGTAGATCCTTGGGATGGAGATTCGCAGAGAGAGGAGCTCTAAGAGATTATGGCTGTCTCAAAAGGCCTACATACAGAAGGTACTAGAAAGGTTTGACATGTCAGGTGCTAAACCGGTTTCTACACCTTTGGCGAATCATTTCAATCTTGAAACAGCCCAGTCTCCTAAGACTGGTGAAGAGATCAAGGATATGGAACAAGTTCCTTATGCTAGTGCAGTTGGGTGTCTCATGTATGCCATGGTCTGTACAAGACCAGATTTGGCTCAAGCTGTAAGTCAGGTCAGCAAGTACATGTCTAAACCTGGGAGAGAACATTGGAATGCTGTGAAGTGGGTTCTCAGGTATTTGAAGGGTACAGCTGAGGATGGGCTTATGTTTGGAGGCCAAGAGTGTGGTTCAGTTGTGGGGTTTGTTGATTCGGATTATGCAGGAGATTTGGATAACAGAAGGTCTACTACAGGGTTTGTGTTTACACTAGCTGGAGGAGCCATATGTTGGAGATCTGTGCTGCAGACGATTGTTGCAATGTCCACTACAGAGGCTGAATACATGGCGATGGGAGAGGCAGCTAAGGAGGCATTATGGGTTCAAGGACTTGTTACTGAATTGGGTATTGATCAAGGTGGAGTTCAGCTACACTGTTGTTGAACTAATAGCGGTGAGACTTGTTCTGAGTAAAGGATGAGGGCTGAGACTTTCGTATTAAAAGGTAAGATGATCGGCAGATTATACAGATGAGTTCGGCTTGTGACGACCTAGAATGACTAAGCGAAAATATTTGACTTAAAGTGCAAAGAGCTCGGCGGTCGGTTGATTGGCGAACTCGACGTAGACCGTAAGTTCGGCGATCAATCGATTACTGATTTTAATCTTGCGAGCAGAGAGATCGGCGGGGTTTTCAGTAATTGTTGTTCTCCTCCGTTTTTCAACCAACCCTTCCGAAGAGGAGTTATTGCGCTATTTATAGTGCGGCGACCTCGCTCGGCGGGCCTGGAGATGGCCGGCAGGCTTCGGCAGTAATGGGCCTTTCCTGACATGGGCCGGCCCAGTTGGAGGGGTGCTAAGCCCACCTCCAACAATGCCCCCCCCCTTTTTACCTGTAGTCGAGTGCTGACGCGGAGACTGCTCGCAGTGGCGCGGAAAAGAAACTGGGTCGGCATTTGGAAGAGGAAGGCCACGCGTCGTTCATGCAGTTGGCGTCTTTTGGTGGAGAGTCGCATCTGTCGGCGAGGCATCATTCCGTCTCTTCGTCTTCCGAGCATCTTCTCTATAAAAGGCCTCTCTTGCTCTTCTTTCGTTCATTTTTCGTCTACTGTGAAGGTACGCTCTCTCTCTCTAGTTTTCTCTATCTTCTCTCTAGAATCGGGATTTCTCGCCGACCTTCCTTAGCTGTAGTTGCCGATTTGTTTTGTTGCCGATCTGTTTTGTTGCCGATCTTTTACAATGAGGATCGAATCCGACCAATCTTCTGCTTCTCAATATGATTCCTATAATACGGGATCGGATGAATCCCTCCCGGAGACGAGTTCCAGTTCTTCGGCGAAAACTGGGGGTCGATCGGGTGTCGCGCCTCCTTCTGGTGGTGATTTGTCGTCTACGCCCGCTCCGTCGCCAATTGCCGATATAGTAGTACCGAGCCTAATGGATTCACCGGACTCGGTGGATCATGTGCCGATTTCCGCTCGACGTGCGTTGCTTGTTCCGGAGCGAACAGCTCTGCCCAAAGGGTTTGAAGATCTCTACCCGACGGAGGTCGGTCCCTTGGTGCCGATCGTTCCCTCGAAGAGAAATGAGATGGCCGATGCTCGCAAGAAAGGAAAGGCTGCGGGGCCCAAAAGGGGCAAGGCAATGAATGTGTCGAGAGCTTTGATCGGCAAGAAGGGCAGGAAAGCTACCGCTCCAGGATCGGCACCTGGAAAGAAGAATACTCAGCCGTCGCCTCGAGATTTACGGAAGCTCGGCAGGACGCTTTGTACGGAGAAAGATTTGAGGGAAATTCGTCAGTACAATAGTCGAACATCGGGCCTGGCTATTCGTCTTCCTGAAGAGGACGAGCGTCCGTGGAAGGCACCGCCGGGCTGGTTTACTGCGTACAAGTTTTGGTTCTCGGAGAGCCAAATATCCTTCCCCTTGCCGAAGCTGCTTATTGCTTACTGCGAGGAGGTCGGCGTTGCTATGTCGCAGCTCTGCCCGGCGGCGATCCGTAACATCGTCGGCCCGTTGGTTTTAGCGGCCGAGCTCGATATCGACATTGACTTGCGCTTTTTTGAGGCTATGTCGTCGATCACGGTGAACAAAAGGACGCCGGGGACGCTGTATGTTAGCATCCGATCGAAATATGGGGTGATCACCGGGCACCCGAGTAAGACGAGGAACTGGCTCGAGGAGTACTTCTTCGTCCGTGTTAACGAGGCGTCGGTTCCGGACGTGCGTAGGCCGTACAGGAACGAGTGGAGTCCGACTTTTGGTAGAAGACCTAGCGGGGCTGCTATGCCTATCAGTTTGTCCTCTTATCGATCCTTGTTATCTGACGGTTGTTTCTTTGTGCAGATCGTCCTCCTATTTGGCGAGTTCCTCCACCCAACTTTTTCCGAGACGTTAGGCGGCTTTCTGAGCTCGGCAAGAGGAGGTGGGAAGACATTGATCGGCAGAGGATCAAAAGGCAGTGGGCTCGTATCGAAGCGGGTAAGAGTTTTATTTCTTGTTCGTTTTTATACCTGCCGAACTGTATCATGACTCGGCGGCCCTTTCAGCTTCTTGGCAGTTAGGAAAACCGAAGGCTGCTGCGAAGATGGGAAAGATCTCTTTGAACCTGCCGCGGTATGGGAAGGAGGTGGTGAGCGCCGCGGTTGCGCAAAAGGCTCAAAAAAAGGTTCAGGCCGAGGCGGATCCGCCTGTTAATGTGCCCTCGTCTGTTACGATCGGCGACCGGGTGAGCGCTGCCGAGGACGTCGATCGTTTCATAGACGATTATTTTGACAGTTATGAGGCACGGGCTTATACTCGCGTTAACCCGGAGACGGGAAGAGTGGAGCCGATCACTCCGACCCTCCCGGATATGTCGGGTGAAGATGAGGATGATGCCCCTGTTCCGGGCGAGCAGGCGATCATTCCTTACGTTGTTTCGTCGGTTCGCGAGTCAGCTGCCGATGCGGTGTCACCGGGTGGTGATAGGAAGAGAAGGAGGGTGGCCCCCTCGGAGGGAGGTGCTGTTGCCGATGCTGGAGCGTCGGACGCCGTTGCGATGGGGAGTGCAGCGGTGGCTGAGGAGGCTGCTGCCGAAAAGGAAAGCAAGGATCCGGTTCGGCAGGAGGACTATGAGTACTCGTTTAAATATGAGTACGAGGGGAGGATTCCGCTTTTGGATAGCGGCCGGGCTTGCGGTCAGCTGTATCATCAGATCCAGCCGACCGAGATCACGGATCCCGTCAGCATCGTTTCTCCAGAGGAGAAACGTCTTTTCAAAGATATGGCTCATCATTCTTTTCAGGTTTGCCGAACAGCTTTCTTGTTGGTTTGGTTTGTGCGAGTCGAGCTTTAATCTATCTCGTTGTTTTTTGTTGTTTTCTTAGGCCATTGCTTCGACGAACGCCCTGCTCGACTTCCATCGTCGGCAGTTGAAAAAGGTAGTTACAGATGGCGGCGACGATCTGGCTTTGGAGAAGAGCCGGGCTGACGGTCTTGAGAAAAAGGTCGCCGCACTTACTGAGAAGCTGTCGCAGTTGGAGGGCGAAGACGCGGGCCGCGTTGCTGAGCTCGTCGATGCCCGTACGGAGATCGAGGCTCTTAGGGCCCAGTGTGGTCGTCTGCAGAAGAAGCATGCCGATCTTGAGAAAGAGCAGCGGGAGAGAAGTCTGCGGGTTCGCGATCTCTGGGCTAGGAAAGTTCGGGAGACCAAGTCTGCGCTGCTGACGATGTTCCAAGATCGGCTGGACAAAATGAAGAAGTACGTTGAGGACGAAGCGAGGGTGCAGCCGGACATAATGGTTCTCAACCAAGCCACGGCCCTGCTTGATTCATATTCTTCACTTGCGCAGATCGGCATTGTTGTTCCTCCAGAGTTGGTCGAGAAGTGCCGATCCGACGTCGAGCGTTATACGAAGATGATCGAGGATGAGAACGTAGTAACGAGGGATGAGCTCGATCTTGATTTTGAATCGCTTCGAGAGTTGGTCGCCGCTATGGATCGCGGTACCCCGGCGCAGTTTCCTCCTGTTTCTTCTTAGTTTTAAGTCTTGTTTGGCCGATCGGCCTTGTATTCGTTTCTGTTTGGACCTAAGTTTTTCAATAAATTTGATTTTCGACGAGATTGAGTGTTTTAAAGTGTCGATCTGTCGTGTGGCTTAAGTAATGATGTTCGTGCCGAACCATGTTGTCTTGCGAGGCGAGGCTCGGCTTTTACTTTCTTGAGACTTAGGTTTTGACGCTAAGTGTTAAGGACGCATGGCTCGTGTGGCCGAGTTGTTTACGATCGTGCCGATCGTGTTGTTTTGCGAGATTGGGCTCGGCTTTCGCTTCTTTGAGACTTAGGTTTTTAGGCTAAGTGTTTAAAGAAGTATGGCTCGCGCGGCCGAGGCATAACGTTCGTGCCGAACGTGTTGTTTTGCGAGGTAAGGCTTGGCCTTTTTTTTTTTTTTTTTTTTTTTTTTTTTTTTTTTTTTTTTTTTTTTTTTTTTATGCCGACCATGTGTTTGCGAACTGGATTGTTTTATTGAGATATAGCTGAGCCCTCTGTTTTTGCAGAGGGTTGCCTACGTACCCGCGAGGGATCAAGCCGATCGTAGTTCGTGATACAACAGTGCGTGTGGGGAACTAGTAGTAGAACCGTTTGAGGTTCATCGAGTTCCAAGAACGAGGGATTTCAGTGCCGGCCATGGTGACGAGCTGATAGACTCCTGGTTTGACGATCCGAGTGACGATGTACGGGCCCTCCCAGTTGGCGCCGAGCTTGCCAGCGTTCTCTTCGCGCGTATTTTCGAATACCTTCCGTAGAACGAGGTCGCCTTCAACGAAGTGGCGGCCGAACGGTTTTTGGTTGTAGTACTTGGCCGCCAACTGTTGGTAATTTTGGATGCGGAGCAACGCTTGGTCGCGCGAGCCTTCGGCAAAGTCAAGGGAATCTTTGATCATGTGGTTGTTGAGATCGGGATTGTTTGGGAGATGGGATCGGCGGAGGCTAGGGATCGTGGCTTCGGCTGGTGACATTGCCTCGATGCCGTGGGAGAGTGAGAAAGGAGTTTGATTTGTCGATCGGCGGGGTGTAGTACGGTGCGACCATAGTACCCCGTCGACTTCGTCGGCCCATGAACTCTTCTTGGCTTCTAAACGTTTTTTGAGGCCGGCCAAGATGGTCTTGTTCGTCGCCTCGGCTTGGCCGTTCCCTTGTCGATTTACTGAGCCTGATGTTCCATTTTGCGCAGAAACCTTCAACGATGGCCGAGGTGAATTGAGTGCCGTTGTCCGTTACGATCTCGTACGGGAGACCGTGTCGGCAGATAATATTCTTCCAGATAAATTTTTTGACGTCTTCGGCGGGGACGTTAGCGAAAGACTCGGCTTCCACCCATTTGGTGAAGTAGTCGGTGACGATGAGGAGGAATCGCTTCTGACGGGAACGAGGTAGCGGCCCGACGACGTCCATTGCCCATCGCATGAACGGATACGGTGCTGTAGATGTGGTGAGTTCCTCCGTTGGCCTGTGGATGATCGGCGCATGTCTCTGGCAAGGCTCGCACTGGTTGGCAAAAGTTTCACAGTCGGCTATCATGGTCGGCCAGAAATGTCCGTTTTTTTTTATCTTTAGGGCGAGAGATCGACCGCCGGTGTGGTTGCCGCCTGCGCCGGAGTGCGTTTCCTCCATTATCGACCGCGTTTCGGTTCCGGATATGCAAAGTAACAGGGGGCCGAACGCGCTTCTTCGATAGAGGCTGTCGTCGAGCATGTTGTAATGGGCGCATCTGGCTTTAAGGCGGCGGGCCGCCCATCGGTCGGGCGGCACAGTTCCGTCGCTGATATAGAGTTTGATCTCGTCCCTCCAATCCGCTGGCCGCAGTACTTGTTTGGCGTCCATGGGCTCGTTAACTTCGTCGGCATCGTCGATGCCAGGCTCGAGGGCGACGATCGTCATGGTTGAGTCGTAGAGGTCGGGCGCTATACTGGGTCGGTTGATGCTTTCGACAGGTATTATTCGTTTTAAATCGGGGTCGGACGTGGAGGCGAGGGCAGCGAGCGCATCTGCGGATGAATTATCGCTGCGCGGAATTTTTGTAAGGGCGAACGTGTCAAACTCAGTGGCGAGCTGCCGGACCAAAGTGAGGTAGGCTTCCATGCGGTCATTTTTTGCGGTATATTCGCCGCTGTACTGGTTTGCGACGAGCTGTGAATCGCAAAATGCCTGGATATTTCTCGCGCCCATTCCCTTTGCCAGACGGAGGCCGGCGAGCAGCGCTTCGTATTCGGCCTCGTTGTTGGACGCGGAGAAGGCGAGGCGGAATGATTGCTCGAGAATTTCGCCCGTCGGAGATTCCAGACGGATGCCGATGCCGGAACCGTTGCGGGAGGACGAGCCATCCGCGTGTAAACTCCAACTCTTCGGTGTACTGGGGTCGGCGGGGAGCATCTCTGGTGGGAGCTCGATGAGAAAATCGGCGAGGACTTGGGACTTGGCGCAAGTTCGGTTCCGATACTCGATGTCGTATTCGCTTAGTTCGACCGCCCATTTCGCTATTCTGCCGGATTGCGTCGGGCTATGCAGAATCGTTCGGAGGGGCAGATTGGTCAGGACGATCACTAAGTGGGACTGAAAATAAGGCCGAAGTTTGCGGGCCGAGGTGATGACGGAGAGGGCGAGCTTCTCCAGGGTGGGGTATCGGGTCTCGGTGTCATCGAGGGTTTTGCTTATATAGAAGATCGGCTTTTGCTCGCCACGATCTTCTCGGATGAGTACGCTGCTGACTGCCGATCCTGAGACCGATATGTAGAGATAGAGAGTTTCTCCTGGTTCGGGTTTTGAGAGGACCGGAGGGGTGGAGAGGTAGAGTTTCAACTCTTGGAAGGCGTCTTCGCACTGGGCGTCCCACTCGAAGCGCTTGTTTCCGCGCAGTAATTGGTAGAAAGGTAGGCACTTGTCCGTCGATCTGGAGATAAAGCGATTGAGTGCCGCGATTCGGCCGGTCAGTCGTTGGACTTCGCGCGTGTTCTTCGGCGAAGGTAGGTCGAGGACCGCTTTTATTTTGTGGGGGTTGGCTTCGATGCCTCGCTTGGTGACGATGTAGCCTAGGAATTCGCCCGATGTGACTGCGAAAGTGCATTTGGAGGGGTTGAGTTTCATGCCGTGCTCGTTCAGACTGCCAAAACAAGTACGGAGATGTCCGATATGTTCTTCGGCGTGCCGCGATTTGACGAGCATGTCGTCGATATAAACCTCCATCGTCTGTCCCAGCTGATCGGCGAACATTTTGTTTACGAGCCGCTGGTAGGTTGCCCCGGCGTTTTTTAAACCGAACGGCATTACTCTGTAACAATAGGTTCCTCGGTCGGTTATGAACGCCGTTTTCTCGCGATCGTCCGGGTGCATTTGAAGTTGGTTGTACCCCGAGAAGGCGTCCATAAATGATAGCAGTTCGTTGCCGGCGGTCGCTTCGACGAGTCGATCTATATGCGGCAGGGGGTAGCTATCCTTCGGGCATGCTTTGTTGAGGTCGGTAAAATCTACGCAGACGCGCCACTTGCCGCTTTTCTTCTTGACGACGACTGGGTTCGCCAACCACTCGGGGTAGCGCACCTCCACTATCGACCCTGCCTTTGATAGCCGTTCGACCTCCTCGTTGACAGCCTTGGCTCTGTCCTGGCCCAACTTTCTTCTTTTTTGTTTGATCGGTTTGTACGTTGGGTCAACGTTTAGCTCGTGGTTAGCTATGGCGGGATTGATGCCGACCATGTCTTCGGTGCTCCAGGCGAAGGTCGAGGCGTTCTGATGCAAGAAAATCAGCAGTTCGCCGCGTAGATCCGCGCTGATCTCCGTTCCGATACCGACGCAGCGGGTTGGGTCGCTTGGATCGATATTTTCCTGGACGACGAGCTCGCGCGGTGGCTCGCTTTGTGATGGTAGTTCGGCGCAGATTGTTGCGGCTGATCGGGTGATGACACAGGCGTGGGAAGAATGTCGCAGCTTGTGTTCGGCGACGAAACAGATTCGGGACATCTCCTGGCTCCCTCGCACTGTGACCGGTCCGTCCGGAGTTGGGAACTTCAGGCATTGGTGGTACGTGGACGGGGTCGCCTTCATCGCGTGCAGCCAAGGCGTTCCCATGATTGCGTTGTAGATGGCTGGTTTGTCGACGACAGCAAATTTGACGATTTTGGTTACTCGGCCCACGCGAACGGGTAGTTTAATCGTCCCGACCGTCATTGTCGTCTCTCCTGAGAAGCCGGTCAAAGGCTTTTTGTTCGGCTTTATCCTGTAGCCCTGCAACTCCATTTTGCGCAGTGTTTCCTCGAAAATTAAGTCGACGGTGCTCCCGGTATCGATTAATATTCGGCTCACGTCGCAGTCGCCGATCATGAGCTCGATCACCAGTGGGTCGTTGTGAGGCGTGTGTAGGCCTTGCGTGTCTGACTCTCGGAAGACGATGCTGCTGGCTTCGTTCAGGTCGCTTCCGATGTTTTGTGTCCACTGCTGTGACGTTACGGTTCTGCGGCCGTATTCTTTGATCGATTGGACTGAGTCGTTGCAGGTCGGCAAGCCTCCCATGATCATGTTAATTCTTCTTCGCGGGGGCGGAGGCGGCGTCGAGCGGGAGTTGCTCTCTTCGTGGCTTCTTTTCTGTGGGTCCGGCCCTCGGAGAATGGTTTCTCGGTGTTCATTCTCGACGGGTTGTCTCTCTCGGCGATCTTCGGCGTTGTGGGAGCCGATTTCCCGGGCGTTGGAGGAAGGGCTTGGTTCTCCTATCTCGCCTCTGGTGAACTTGCCGAGCAGGTATTCTTGGAGATGTCTGCACTGGGCCGTTGCGTGACCTGGTTTTTTATGAAATTCGCAGAAGGGCTGGTTTGGTCTGGGATCGTCCTTCCGGACGTACTTGTTCCAGGGTTGGCTTGATTTGCTTGGGCGGTCGCTTCCATTTGGTCGATCGTTTCCGCTTGATCGATCGTTTACGACATAGCAGTTTGTCGGCCTCTTCTCATTGTGTTGGTAGCCCTTGTCGTAGTGCTGCCGAGGTTCGTAGTAGTCCTCCCTCATTTTTTCTTTGATAGGCGGCGCCTTGATCGGAGTGTGGATTTTGGCTAAGACGATTTTCTCCTCCTCCATTTCGATGAAAATGTTTGCTCGGCACAGAGCGTCTTCTAGGTTACGCGGTTCGTTTAGTTTGAGGTCGTAGCGGAAAGCCGACTCGTACCAGAGTCCCTTTATCAATGCCGGGAGTGTTTCCACGGTGGTCGCTGTGAGCCGTGAGGCGACGTTTTTGAACCTGTCAATGAACGAACGTAGGGATTCCTTCGGCCCTTGGGTTAGTGCCCATAGGTCGGCGCACGATGTTCCTTGCCGGATATACATCGAATACTGTTTGAGGAAAGCGGTGGTCAACTGATGGTAGCTATCGATCGAGTTGGCTCGTAGTCTGGAGAACCAGGTCAGGGCCGATCCGGAGAGGTTCTCGACGAAAAGTTGGCAGAAACCGGCGTCGCGCTCTTCGACGGAGAAACGGGTTCGTCCCATTGCGATGCAAAACGCAGTCAGATATTGCCGCGGGTCTGTGTTGCCTTCGTACGCCGAGATTTTTAGTTTTCCCGGGTGATGTACTACTGCTCGGGCAACTTGTTCGGTAAATGGTATGTTCTGTGCCTCGCGTAGGACTCGATCTATTTCTGGGGCCGAGCTGGTGGCTTGGTGGATTTGGGAACTCATATGGTACAGTTGGTCCTTCATTCTTTCCATTTCGGCTTCGTGCCCGCCTTGCTCGGCGTTATGCTGCGGATACGAGATCGGTCGTGGATCGTTCGTCCTTATGAGATTGATTAGCGGGGTCGGATTATCGTAGGCGAGTGTTCTTTGGGTCGGCAATGGACGAGGAGTGTGCCGGGACTCTGGTGAGGCCTGTGACGCTTGGAGCTCGGTAATCCGGCTTTGGCTGGCTAGTTGCGCGGCGAATAGACTGTTGAAACGATGGTCGGTTCCTTTCGCGAAATCGTCGAACCGTGTGAGCAAGGCGTGGAGAAGAGTCGCGGTTCCTGGGTGTTCGGACGATAATTCGGCTTGGCCTTCCGGACGTGTTGGTGGGGTCGGAGGGCGTTGTTGGAGTTCTCCGTGGGTAGCGTCCGTTTGGTTGATCGGTCCTATGAAAGGGAGTGCCGAGGTTGACGTCGAGTTGACGGTCATGCCTTGAGTTGGCGGATGGGGAGCTGCGTTGGGTTCCGTGGACATCCTGCTTTAGGATCGGCGAATTGGTAAGGAATGATTGGTTCGGCAAGTGGCCGATCTATCTTTGTGTAGAGAAAGTCTCAGCCCCACGGTGGGCGCCAATTGTTGAACTAATAGCGGTGAGACTTGTTCTGAGTAAAGGATGAGGGCTGAGACTTTCGTATTAAAAGGTAAGATGATCGGCAGATTATACAGATGAGTTCGGCTTGTGACGACCTAGAATGACTAAGCGAAAATATTTGACTTAAAGTGCAAAGAGCTCGGCGGTCGGTTGATTGGCGAACTCGACGTAGACCGTAAGTTCGGCGATCAATCGATTACTGATTTTAATCTTGCGAGCAGAGAGATCGGCGGGGTTTTCAGTAATTGTTGTTCTCCTCCGTTTTTCAACCAACCCTTCCGAAGAGGAGTTATTGCGCTATTTATAGTGCGGCGACCTCGCTCGGCGGGCCTGGAGATGGCCGGCAGGCTTCGGCAGTAATGGGCCTTTCCTGACATGGGCCGGCCCAGTTGGAGGGGTGCTAAGCCCACCTCCAACAACTGTGATAGCCAGAGTGCAATATTTCTGGCGAAGAATCAAGTGTATCATGCAAGGACGAAACACATTCATGTGAGGTTTCACAAGATCAGAGAGTTGGTTGCTTCTGGTGAGATCATTCTGGAGAAGGTGCATACGTCAGAAAATGCTGCTGATATGTTGACCAAGCCAGTTACTGTGGAGAAGTTCAAGCACTGCAAAGAGCTTCTCCAAGTCTTCCAATGCAAAGGAAGAAGGAGTTCCCCCCAAGAGTTTTGAAGAAGCTAAGTCAGGGGTGATTATTCGTCAAGGTGGAGTTTGTTATTCCTGGTGACTTATAATCAGATACAGCTGCAAAAGGGCCAACCCTAAAACGGGCAAATAGGCAATGGGCCGAAGGCCTATATATAAAGTTCATTAGGGTTGTAATTACTTATCACACGAGTTAATAAGAAACCCTAGAACGGGTGTATTCGCCTCAAATCGTATTCTTTCTTGCTTTTATCGTCTCTTGATTCACAACAGTGGGGATTTTATAGCAGACGGACATGTGTACGAGCGGGTTTTAGAAAAAAAAAAAAATTGAAAATTATAACAAATGATATCTTGTAATTCCATAAAATTGGGACGTATTACCAGAAAAGATAAAAGGGAAACAAATCAAAGAAACCATTGGTAAGAACGTTTTGTTTTTGTTGTAATCCGATTTTTGTTTACTTGAAAAAAAAAACTACAACTATGATTTGTTAATTTTTGAGGTTGGACTAGCTGTATTTGCACACACACCAATTAGTCATGTTACCAAAAATTACAAAAAGTGACGTGGAAGTTCCACCCACATCTTTTTAGGCAGCCTTAATTAAATAAAGGATGAAAACAAAAAATAAGTTTGGTTCGAGATTTGAATTATCATATTAAACGTAGTCAGATTCAAGTTTTTTTATCTGTTATTAATGTAGAAAGAAATATGGTAAGAGAAGAACAAAAAGAAGAAAGATAAAAACAGAAACAGAAGAAAAGAAGAAAGGAGGAAAGGATGAGAAGATTTGGTCTGATCCAAGAACTCATATTTCCCTGCATAGCTAAACTCAATACTTTATTGGTTTTTTTGTAGTTTATGCAGAAAGTGTTTGCAATTTGTGGCGGATTACTGTCGAAGAAATGCCCGAAAAAGCAGGCAATGTTATAGTGTAAATATAATCAAATTTGATGAGTTTTGGATCGAAAGCTTTGATCACACACGCACAAACAAAAAAAAGGGTTGAATTAGCTGTATTACCAGAATGAGTAAAACAATTAACAGGCCTAACTTTATATCACTATAATTGACTTTGTATAATGCCATGCGTCTTCAAAGAGAGGTTTCAAAGAGAGGATCTTTCGCATCTGAAGAGATAAGTGAGAGAAGATGGAGAGCAGAGAGTGCAAGATTGGATCAGGAAATGGATGCCCGTTACTAGCTTTTGGCGTAACGATGACGGTGGCTACTTCTTCTTCATCAGCGGATAGAGAGACGAGGACATAAACGAGAGATAACGTGCGAGTTTAGAAATCAGGGATAATTATCCACCTTTACCATTAGACCCTTTTTGAAATTAGTAATATTAGAGAAGCAGTTTTAGAATAAGCCAGTCTTGTTTCTGTCGTTGAAAGCTTTGATTTTTAATCCGACCAAACCTAGGACTCGAATTTCAATCCCTTCACTGATCATCATCACATATATATGGACTTCATTCAATAATTTAGTAAATCAGAGGTTTAGAATATCTAGATGTGTGAGTGTGGGGTGAGTGTTAAATTTATATAGTTGTTGTTTCTGATTTTGGATGATGGGTCTTACAGTGGTGAATCTTGTTGTGGTTACAGGCGGTATGCGGGCATCTTAGCACATGAATGTTTAAAGAAAGCCTTGATATATTTTATGTTTTTATGATGCATGCATAAAGGTATTCAAAGTTAGTTTCACCATGATATTCAGGTAAAACACTCATCTAAATACCTGTGAAAATATATGATCTCTATTTTTTTTTTTACGTGGTTTTGTTTTGTGATTGCAAGCGTTTAAAGGCCAGAATCCTGCGTGCTTGTCGTTCAATTCTGCTATTGGTTTGTATTCATTTTCATTTAAATGAACCACTTGGTTTGTATTCATTTTCATTTCAGAATGCACAAGCTCCATCAAAAGAAGATAGCCAAGAGAAATGAGACAATTGCGCTGGTGTTCCCTAGCTTCTAGGGGTATCTAATTCCATGATGCTCCGTTTGAAATGCCCATGACAGGTAAAGAAAAGAAACTAAAGAGAGAAGGAGAGAGCTGCTCACATATCACCAGCAGCTCTCTACTTGTCCCTTTTGCTACTTCACTTTGTCTGCCACGTGACATTTCAAAGGCAGCATGATGGAATGAGATGCCCTTAGAAGCTGGAATCTACCTTGCTTGTTGATGCTAGCTAGGAAACGCCGACACAACAACTGTGTCATTATGTTTCCATTGAGCTTGTGCAGTTTGAAATGAAAACTTGGTGCGGTGCTTTGTACTTCCAAATATTCTATGTAAAGCTTTTTGCCAATTAGGGGAAAAGTTAGTGAAAGTATTATTTTTATCCTCTGTCTCTCATCTGTTCATCATCATCCAAACGCAGATCCGTCTAGGTGATCTTCTTTGGTTGCCTCATCTTCAGAATCTAGGTTAATAACATTGTTAGATAAAGCTTGAAGCTTTTGATCCAAAACTCATCAAATTTAATTATATTGACCTAATGTTGCCTGCATTTTGGGTAGTGAAACACGACTTTGCTTAATCTGTTCTTAACAAAATCTGAAAAACCCTAGCTATAAAAACAAAACAAAAAAAAACATGAAGAAGGTGGGGTTATTTTAAACAACAAAGTGGGAAGTCTCCTTTGGTTTGAAGAACTTTTTTCAGGAGTACTATCTTCCACGAAGCTAACAATCTTGTTGGGATACACTCAGAGCACACTCAAAGCTTCGTTAATTCTTTTACCTATCTTTGAATAATATCGTCCTCTTGTTCTTGCCTTGTTTACCCGAGTTTTTGCGGGTATTGATGTGTTCAACATTTACATGCATTTAGGACCTTGAACTGCATAGTTTTATGTGTATTTGAGTCTCATTTCGTACCACCTAGAGTAGGTTTCATCCACTTAGAGGCATTTAATCTTTAGGAAAACATTTTGCATTTCCATTGCATTTGGAGTGTGTTTTGCAGGCAAAAGAGCTGAAAGCTGAGAAGACGTGAAGGAGTGACGGCCAGAGACAAACGGAACGCGGATCGGAGCTAAGACGCATTCGGAGAAGGTCGGAGAAAAGAGGACTTGAGCCTCACTCAGCGGGAATGCACATCAATGGGAAAAAGGTCTTCCGCAAGGCTCCATTACCTTATGGGACCAATGCAAGAAAGCTTTCTTAGCCAAATTCTTCTCCACAATAAGGACCGCAAAGCTGAGAAACGACATCTCCAGCTTCAACCAGATGAACGGGGAAACTTTTTGTGAAGCCTGGGAACGCTTTAAGAGCTACACCACGCAGTGCCCCCACCATGGCTACTCCACTGAGTCCCTTTTGAGTACCCTATACAGAGGCGTTCTGCCCAAGTATCGACAGATGCTGGACACCGCAGCCACGGGAACTTCCTAGGAATGCATGTCGATGATGGACTCGCCCTGGTGGAAAATTTGGCAATGAGTGACGGTAATTACAATGAGGCGTACGACCGGACCGCCAGACCTTCGATAGAGACCGAGGAGAAACACAAGCGGGACCTCAAGACTATCAACGATAAGCTGGACAAGCTTCTCTTAGGACAGCAAACGCAAACGCTCCACCTGGTTGAGGAGGCCACTACTGCCCCCGACGAGCCATTCTTGACTGAGGAAGAACTACGTAAACAACCAAGGAGGCTACACCTACCGTAACAACCCCAACCTGTCGTACAGGAGCACCAACGTCGAAAACCCACAAGATCTGGTCTACCCACCCCCGGTCCACCCGTCTGGGCAGAACAAGCCATTTGTACCTTTCAAACAGCAAGGCGGTTTTGTGAAAAACCAGTACTACGGGAACCAAGGCAGCTACCCACCTAAGCAACCCTCTGCACCACCTGGTTTTGAGGGACAACAAGGCCAAGGAAGCCATAGCAACACCCAGGACAATCTTCAGGAGCTCTCGACATGAGCAAAAAGTTTGCCGAGGTGAACAACAGGGTTGACATGTCCTACAATGACCTCAACTCCAAGCTAGAGACATTGTCGGGACGAATTCAGCAGCTCGAGAGTAAGGGCGCACCATCTTCTTCTAAGCAGCTTGGCCAACTCCCTGGAAAAGCCGTCGACAACCCCAAGGAATACGCCAATGCAATCACCCTGAGATGCGGCAAGGAACTCCCACCACGAGTCGCACCGGTCCAGATCAATGAGGACATTGATGTTCAAGAGGGGGAGATTGCCACTGAAAATGCCATTCCAGAGCTGCAGATTGAGGAAAGAACTCAGGTTGACCAGAGGAATCATAAAGAAAACGCTTTTGTGCCACCTCCTTACAAACCCAAACTCCCTTTCCCTTCTCGTTTTAAGAAACAACAATTGGAGAAGTTTAAAGCATTATTTGATGAGCAGTTGGAGGAGATTGAAGTGAAAATGCCTTTGCTTGATGCCTTTATGTTAATTCCCCCTTACCAGAAGTTTCTGAAGGATGCTATCCTGGAAAGAACGAAGGAAGCGCAAGGAATGGTCGTTCTATCTCACGAGTGTAGCGCAATCATCCAGAGGAAAGTGGTCCAGAAGAAGCTGGGAGACCCAGGAAGTTTTACCATACCTTGTTCACTGGGACCTCTTGCGTTCCACAGCTGTCTATGTGACTTAGGAGCTAGCGTTTCGCTAATGCCCCTAACAGTGGCCAAGAAGCTCGGCTTTGAGAAATATAAAGACTGCAAAATCTTTTTGGTTTTGGCGGATAGGTCAATCCGACTCCCAGTCGGTATGCTTGAAGACCTACCTGTGCGCATAGGAAACGTTGAGATACCAACAGATTTTGTGGTACAAGAGATGGACGAAGAACCCAAAGACCCTTTGATCTTGGGGAGACCGTTTTTGGCAACAGCTGGAGCAGTAATAGACGTCAAAAAAGGAAAGATTGAGCTGAACCTTGGGAAAGTTTTCAGACTAAAATTTGACATCAGGGACATCATGAGGAAACCCACAATCAGAGGACAGTTCTTCTGGGTTGAGACTCTAGACCAACTAGCCGACGAGTACCTTGAGGAGTTGGCCACAGAAGATCAACTCCAGCTAACCCTGAGCAAAGAATCCGAGGAAAAGAGCTACTTCAACACTGAGCAGCGTGAGTATGCTAGACTCCTTGATTCACACAAAATCTTGACTGATGAATCACCCATCGAAGATGCAAAAGAGAGTCGGAACTGGTCAATCGAGGTGGATCAGTTGGAAGCTACACAAAAAGGGACGGTTGAGCAAGTACCCGTGGATGATTGGAGCGAGCTAAAACCCCCAAAGGTGGACCTGAAAACTTTACCCCAAGGGCTAAGGTACGCTTTTCTTGGACCCAACTCCACCTACCCTGTAATTGTGAACCAAAATCTCAGCCCTAATGAATTAGCCTCCCTGTTAAGCGAGTTGAGGAAGTTCAGGAGAGTCATTGATTACTCTCTTGAGGACATCAAAGGCATATCTCCTGAGCTCTGTACTCACCGAATACACCTTGATAACGAATCTAAAAGCTCGGTTGAACATCAGAGGAGACTTAACCCCAACCTGAAGGAAGTGGTGAAGAAGGAGATACTCAAGCTGTTGGATGCTGGGGTAATTTACCCAATCAGTGATAGCACTGGGGTATCCCCTGTTCACTGCGTTCCAAAGAAAGGGGGGATTACGGTCATTAAAAATGATAAAGATGAATTAATCCCTACCCGAACCATAACCGGTCACCGTATGTGCATTGACTATAGAAAACTCAACTCGGCAACAAGAAAGGATCATTTTCCACTCCCCTTCATCGATCAGATGCTTGAGCGGTTGGCAAATCATCATTTCTACTGTTTCCTTGATGGGTATTCTGGTTTTTTCCAAATCCCTATCCATCCTAATGATCAAGAAAAAACAACCTTCACCTGTCCGTACAGAACCTTTGCCTATAAAAGAATGCCATTTGGTTTATGCAACGCCCCAACAACCTTTCAGAGGTGTATGACCTCTATATTCTATGACTTGATTGAGGACACTGTTGAGGTTTTTATGGACGATTTCTCTGTATACGGTTGTTCTTTTGTTTCTTTTATGTCAAACTTGTGCAGGGTCCTCAAGCGCTGTGAAGAAACCAACCTCGTCCTGAATTGGGAGAAATGCCATTTTATGGTTCAAGAAGGAATCGTCTTGGGACATAAGATATCAGAGAAAGGCATTGAGGTTGATCAAGCCAAGATTGAGGTGATGGTTCAGTTGGCACCGCCTAAGTCAGTCAAAGACGTAAGAAGCTTCTTGGAGCATGCTGGGTTTTATAGGCGTTTCATCAAAGATTTCTCCAAGATTGCCCGACCCTTGACGCGCCTCTTGTGCAAGGAGACCGAATTCTTGTTTGACGAGGATTGCCTGAAAGCTTTTAACTTGATCAAGGAACCCCTAGTCACCGCTCCAATTGTACAAGCACCAAACTGGGGTCACCCCTTCGAAATAATGTGCGACGCCAGTGACTATGCGGTTGTAGCAGTCCTTGGACAGAGAATTGACAAAAGCTACATGTCATCTACTACGCAAGTAGAACACTGGACGATGCCCAAGGCAGGTATGCCACAACAGAGAAAGAGCTTCTTGCCGTGGTCTTTTCCTTTGAGAAGTTTCGAAGCTACCTGGTTGGATCAAAAGTCGTGGTGTACACCGACCACGCAGCCCTGAGGCACATTCTGGCCTAGAAAGACACTAAACCAAGGCTCTTGAGGTGGATACTTCTGCTCCAGGAATTCGACTTGGAGATCTTAGATAAGAAAAGAGTGGAAAATGGCGTAGCCTGTAACATCCGCGAACCAGAAAGTTGTGTTAGAGTTGGTATCAGACGACATTAGGGATTCGGGAGTCGATTACATACGCTCTTTGAGGTGCGAATCGAGGATTGACTGTACATGTTCTTGTTTGATTGTTGTATAGTTGGTTTAAGGTTCATTTATCTCGAAGAAAATGTGTGAAAAGCTTCTGAATGCTTAGTGTCGATCGACACCAAAGGGGTGTGTCGATCGACACCGGTTGAGAAATCAATTCCGGTTTAAGTCGATTGCGCGTTCGATTGTGGTTTGAGTTGGTATGGTTGAGGGGTGTCGACCGACACCAAGGAAGGGTGTCGATCGACACCGGTTATTGTGAAATCGACCGGTTTGATTCAAGTCGGCTGGTTTTGTCCCGGTTAAGGGTTTGGAAGCCCTAAGTCGCGATTAAAACCCTGTGGCCGCGTGAAAAGGCTCAGTTTTCGAGGAGACACTTTTCAGAGGCGATTTTGGGAGATTTCTGAGGTTGGGAGGCTTGTTCTGAGGCTTTAGGTTGCTGTTCATCTTCTATTAATTCCTTCAAATCCTTTTCAAGGTGAGTGCGTGACTGTAGGTCCGTTATTCATTGGAGTTTGATTGATTTCGGTTTTGTTGATGAGTTTTCGAGTTGTTCTTGAGTTGTGGTCGAGTTTTATTGTTGTTTGATCGATGTGGGGGTTGAATCCCACGAAATTATGTGTTTATGCGATTTCCGTAGCTTTTTGTGTCTGGGCGTCGAGCTGGTGTCGACCGACACTCGATGAGTGTCGATCGACACTCAGGAGGCTGGCGTCGATCGACACCATAGAGGTGTCGGTCGACACCATAGAGGTGTCGGTCGACACCGACCTGGGTGATCAGGAAACGTGAGTTTCCTGACAGGGAGTTTATATTGTTGAGCTTTGTTAATATTGTTGATTATTGTTGATGTATTGTCTAGTGTTTGACGTACTTGGCCTGTAGGCAGGGTGATCCACTCACTAAGTATTTATGATAATACTTACGCATCTCTATTCCAATGTGATGCAGGTAACAACAATGTTCTTCCGCGGAAAGAGACCGAGAGAAGAGGATGATGAGATTATGAATTTGATATTGGCTATCTTGTTGTGGTTGACCAGGAATTCATCATGCTAGGGTGTTAGTCTTATTTCAATAATGTAGCAAACCTGGTGTTTAGGTTGATTATTCTTTATTGGTTTATTGGTTATTGGTTTATTGGTTATTGGTTTATGGCTTTTGTTGAACTGATTATTGTTATTTAATATTATTGATTTCTTTCGAGAATTTTCGCATTGATAAAAAAAAAAAAAAAAGCTTGGTTGTTTCATTTTGGTATCAGAGTGAATACGGTTTTAGGACTGTTAGCATTGGATGAATTGGCCTATGTGTTTAATTGATTATGTGAGTTAGTCAGTTAGTGGTCTAGTCTCATCCTCTCGGTCTTCCAGTTTTCCGCGGTAAGTGAGTTGGATATTTGGGGTGTTGTGTTTTGCGTTTGTGTGTTGACTTTGCTCATTTTTATGTACTTGGTGGTAGTGCAGAGAGATGGATGCAGGTCGTGGTCGTGGTCGTGGTCGTGGTCGCGGTGCAGCCCGTGGGGGCAGAGGAGCTGGTCGCGGTGGGCGAGCAGCGGGTCGTGGAGATCGGAGTGCTGGTCGTGGTGTGCCAGAGGCTGAGGTCTCAGTGGAGAGTGCAGCGCCGAGTGGGGCGGCAGCGTCGGTGATACAGTCAGTTTCGTTGGACGGTGGGGCTAACTCAGGTGCCAGTGGTGGCGCAGGAGCTGGAGCGGTTCCCGGTGGGGGCACTGCTTTAGCTCAGGGAGAGTTGATAGTGGGGCTACTGACGCAGTTGTTGGCACGTCTTCCTCAGGCAGTTCCACAGCAGGCTCCGGTTGCACCTCCAGCGTCCGGGGCACAGGTTGGTGCCGGGGCACAGGTTGGTGTCGTGGCACAGGTTGGTGCCGGTTTCGTTGAGCAGCAGGAAGCTGCGGGGCAGCAGGGTGTTGCGGTTGGGTATTCGCCTTATCGTGAGATGATGAGGGAGATGCAGAGGATTGACACGCCGATGTTTGAGGGCGGTGTTACTCCAGAGCAGGCTGACGAGTGGCGTCAGAGGTTAGAGAGGAACTTCAATTCAGTTCGTTGTCCAGAGCAGTTTCAGGTTGAGTTGGCAGTGCACTACCTTGGAGGTGATGCACATTTGTGGTGGAGGTCTGTTAGGACCCGGAGAGAGGTTTGGACTTGGGTCGACTTCGTTGAGGACTTCAACCACAAGTTTTTCCCTCAGGAGGCTCGTGACAGACTGCAGTTGAGGTGTTTGGACTTGACTCAGGGTGAGAGGTCTGTTCGAGAGTACGATGCAGAGTTCTGCAGGTTGGTGGTTCATTCTGGTGGTGAGCTGATTAGTGAGCGGGCTTTGATGTCGAGGTTTCTTCACGGACTTCGAAGGAACATCAGGACTCAGTGCAGAGGTGGTATGTACCACACTAGAGTCGGAGTAGTGGAGTTGGCAGCTTCCATTGAGGAGGATTTGCATGAGCCGGTGAGTTCGGCAGTGGTACCAGCTGTAGTTGCTTCTGCTACCCATCCTCGGGGCCAGCAACAGCATCAGCAGCGTAGAGGTTTCAGTTCTGGTCATGGCAGGGGCGGCAGGCCTGCGCAGGGCCAGAAGAGGAGAGCAGAGGAGATATCTGCTAGTAACCCGAGTACGGGTGGTTGCTTTGGCTGTGGGAGTTTGGATCACCTAGTTGCTACGTGCCCCAAGAGGGCGGGATCCAGAGAGACTTCAGTGTGCTTCTATTGCAGGGAGCCAGGGCATATCAAGCCCATGTGTCCCAAGTTGAAGCAGAGGGCAGTGGCAGCAGCGATTCAGCCGTTGGCTATTCAGTCAGCAGCTCAGATTGCAGCGTTGCAGTCAGGTGGGGCGCCGAGGGTTTATACTCCGGCAGAGGTGGGCCAGACCAGTCAGTCATGCCAGATCACAGGTAAAATCTTGACATCAGACTTTTAAGTTCTTAAAGGTATAATTTTGGTGTGGTCTGTTTCTGTTATTTTACTGTGATAGAGTTAGAGGTTCTCAACACTTGTGGATGTGTGTAGGGACCTTGTTAGTTGGCGGTTTTGAGTCTCACGTGTTGTTTGACTCGGGAGCATCTAACTGCTTCATTACTCCGGAGAGAGCTGAGAGTAGTGGTATTCGGAGTAGCGAGGGCGAGGCTTCAGGCTTTGTCAAGGTGGCCGGTGGTGGTTTTCTGGATACTTCAGGCAGAGCTAGAGCAGTGGATGTGCAGATTGCGGGGCAGTCTATGCCAGCGGATTTGGTCATCAGTCCAGTGGAGCTGTATGACGTGATTTTGGGGATGGACTGGTTATCTTTATACCGAGTTCATATGGATTGCTACAGAGGTAGAGTTGTGTTTGAGCGGGATGCAGGGAAGTTGGTTTATCAGGGAGTGAGACCGACTTCGGGGAGTATAGTGATCTCAGCTATTCAGCCAGAGCAGTTGTTAGAGCGGGGCTGCGAGGCCTATTTGGCGACGATTACTATGACAGAGTCCAGTGGTGAGGTGGTTTTGCAGGATATTCAGGTTGTCCAGGATTTTGAGGATGTATTTCGGTCGCTGAAGGGATTGCCACCATCTCGGTCAGATCCTTTCACGATTGAATTAGAGCCCGGGACAGCTCCGATATCAAAGACACCTTACAGGATGGCTCCAGCAGAGATGGCAGAGCTGAAGAAGCAGCTAGAGGACCTTTTGAGTAAAGGGTTCATCAGACCTAGTGTTTCGCCGTGGGGAGCACCAGTGTTGTTTGTGAAGAAGAAGGATGGCAGGTTTCGGTTGTGCATTGATTATCGGGGACTTAACCGAGTCACAGTGAAGAACAGGTACCCACTTCCTAGGATCGATGAGTTGTTGGATCAGTTGAGAGGTGCTACTTGGTTCTCTAAGATTGACTTAGCATCGGGATATCATCAGATCCCGATAGATGAGGCAGATGTGCGCAAGACGGCGTTCAGGACGAGGTATGGGCATTTTGAGTTTGTGGTCATGCCTTTTGGTTTGACTAATGCGCCGACAGCTTTCATGAGATTGATGAACGACGTGTTCAGGAAGTTTCTGGATGTGTTCGTTATCATTTTCATAGATGATATTTTGGTATATTCGAGGAGTCCAGAGGAGCATGCGACGCATTTGAGGCTTGTGTTGGAGAAGCTTCGAGAGCAGAAGCTGTTTGCTAAGTTGAGCAAGTGCAGCTTTTGGCAGAGGGAGATGGGTTTTCTTGGCCATATTGTTTCTGCAGAGGGAGTTTCCGTGGATCCGGCTAAGATTGAGGCCATCAGAGATTGGCCTAGACCGAGTAGTGGTACCGAGATCAGGAGTTTTCTGAGTTTAGCAGGCTACTACAGGAGGTTCGTCAAGGGGTTTGCGATTATGTCTCAGCCGATGACGAGGTTGACTGGCAAGGATGTGCCGTTTGTGTGGTCGCATGAGTGCGAGGAGAGCTTTGTGAAGCTCAAGGATATGTTGACTAGTACACCAGTGTTGGCGTTACCCGATCCGGGGAAGCCATATGAAGTGTACACAGATGCTTCAGGAGTAGGGCTTGGTTGTGTTTTGATGCAGGAGGGCAGAGTGATTGCCTATGCTTCGAGACAGTTGCAGGACAGTGAGCGTAACCGTCCTACGCATGATCTTGAGTTGGGAGCAGTGGTTTTTGCGCTCAAGATTTGGAGGTCTTATTTGTATGGTGGTAGAGTGCAGATCTTTACAGATCACAAGAGCCTACAGCATATCTTTACTCAGCCTTTGCTGAATGCGAGGCAGACGCGTTGGGTGGAGTTTCTGGCAGACTATGACCTGGATATTGTTTATCATCCGGGCAAGGCCAATTTGGTGGCAAATGCTTTGAGTCGACGGAGGGTTGATTCAGATAGAGAGCGTGGTGTTGAGGCTTTGGTCAGCGAGATTAGTACATTGCGTCTTTATGCTATTTCAGAGGAGCCTTTGGGTTTGGAGGCAGCTGATCAGGCAGATTTACTCAGTAGGATCAGAGTGGCTCAGCAGAGGGATCAGAGTTTGGTTGATGCTTCGCAGACGGTTGGTTCTGAGTATCAGGTCTCTTCGAATGGGACTATCTTGGTTCGTGGCCGAGTTTGTGTGCCCAAGGATGTGGAGTTGAGACAGGAGGTTTTGAGAGAGGCTCATTCGAGCAAGTTTTCGATTCATCCGGGTGCGACCAAGATGTACCGTGACCTCAAACGGTATTATCATTGGGTTGGGGTGAAGAGGGATGTAGCTGATTGGGTTGCGAGGTGCAACACTTGTTCTTTGGTCAAGGCAGAGCATCAGGTGCCTAGTGGTCTTTTGCAGAGTTTACCCATTCCAGAGTGGAAGTGGGACATGATCACTATGGATTTTTTTGTGGGATTGCCTATCTCACGAACATTCGATGCTATTTGGGTCATTGTGGATCGCTTGACCAAGTCAGCACATTTCTTGGCCATCAAGAAGATAGATGGAGCAGCTGTCTTGGCTAGGAAGTTTGTGCGAGAGATTGTGAGGCTGCATGGAGTGCCAGCCAGTATTGTGTCGGATAGAGATCCGAAGTTTGCTTCAGAGTTTTGGAGGGCATTTCAGACTGAGATGGGCACTAAGGTGCATATGAGTACAGCGTATCATCCGCAGACATATGGGCAGTCAGAGAGGACTATTCAGACTTTGGAAGATCTGTTGAGGATGTGTGTACTGGATTGGGGTGGTCATTGGGCTGATCATCTGTGTTTGGCAGATTTTGCCTATAACAACAGTTTTCAGTCTAGTATTGGCATGGCTCCATTTGAGGCTCTGTATGGGAGGTCATGCAGGACACCGTTATGCTGGACCCAAGTGGGGGAGCGCAGCATGTTTGGGGCTACTTTTGTTCAGGAGACGACGGAGAAGATCCGCGTCTTGAGGTTGAACCTGAAGGAGGCTCAGGATAGACAGAGGAGTTATGCAGATAGGCGGCGACGTGAGCTTGAGTTTCAGGTGGGAGATAGAGTTTATCTCAAGATGGCTATGTAGAGGGGCCCTAACAGGTCCATAGAAGAGAACAAGCTCAGTCCGCGGTTTATGGGTCCGTTTCCAGTGGTTGAGCGAGTTGGGCCAGTGGCTTATCGGTTAGAGTTGCCACCGATTATGAGCGCCTTTCACAAGGTGTTTCATGTCTCTATGTTGCGGAGGTGTTTGCATCCTTCAGAGGAGTTAGTGGCAGAGATTCCAGAGGATCTTCAGTCAGATATGACAGTTCCGGTAGTTCCTGTGAGGATTCTTGAGAGGAGAGTCAAGGTTCTGCGGAACAAGAGGGTGCCATTGTTGAGAGTCTTGTGGGACTGTAGTGGCACAGAGGAGCAGACTTGGGAGCCAGAGGCAAAGATGAAGTTGAAGTTCGGAAAGTGGTTCGACAAGCAGGCTGTGGAGTGACCTTCTTCATCTTTGTGGTTCTAGTTTTGTTTTTTGTTTTTGTTATTGTTGGTTTTCGATTTATGTATTTTCGTTTCGTTGTACGATATACATTTTTGGAGTTATATGAGATGGAGTTTTGCCTCATATTTTGGTTTCGCGTTTTGGATGTTACAAGTTTCTTTGGCCGGTGGGGTCATTGAAAGTTTTTGGTCATATGTTGATACGCGTTTCAGTATTATTACTCGTTATATCTAGAGGCGGTGGGCCTTTAGAGTAGACGGTGGGTCTACTTTTGTTGGGACGGTGGGTGCCCGGCAGACTTATATTGGGGGTCGCTACCTCGGTATGAGTTGTTTTCGTGACGGTGGGTCACGGTTTGGATACTGTGGCGGTGGGCCGCAGTATAGATATTGTGGCGGTGGGCCGCAATATGGATATTGTGACGGTGGGTTACAGTATTGAGAGTAATAATGTCTTGAAACATGCGTATAACATAGGACTAAAAAGTGAGTTTTTGAGGTCTTGGAGAGACGTTTGTGTTGGGATTCGAGGACGAATCCAGTTTAGTGGGGGAGAATTGTAACATCCGCGAACAAGAAAGTTGTGTTAGAGTTGGTATCGGACGACATTAGGGATTCGGGAGTCGATTACATACGCTCTTTGAGGTGCGAATCGAGGATTGATTGTACATGTTCTTGTTTGATTGTTGTACAGTTGGTTTAAGGTTCATTTATCTCGAAGAAAATGTGTGAAAAGCTTCTGAATGCTTAGTGTCGATCGACACCAAAGGGGGGTGTCGATCGACACCGGTTGAGAAATCAATTCTGGTTTAAGTCGATTGCGCGTTCGATTGTGGTTTGAGTTGGTATGGTCGATGAGGGGTGTCGACCGACACCAAGGAAGGGTGTCGATCGACACCGGTTATTGTGAAATCGACCGGTTTTTGGCTGGTTTTTTCCCAGTTAAGGGTTTGGAAGCCCTAAGTCGCGATTAAAACCCTGTGGCCGCGTGAAAAGGCTCAGTTTTCGAGGAGACACTTTTCAGAGGCAATTTTGGGAGATTTCTGAGGTTGGGAGGCTTGTTCTGAGGCTTTGGGTTGCTGTTCATCTTCTATTCCTTTCTTCTAATCCTTTTCAAGGTGAGTGCGTGACTGTAGGTCCGTTATTCATTGGAGTTTGATTGATTTCGGTTTTGTTGATGAGTTTTCGAGTTGTTCTTGAGTTGTGGTCGAGTTTTATTGTTGTTTGATCGATGTGGAGGTTGAATCCCACGAAATTATGTGTTTATTCGATTTCCGTAGATTTTGGTGTCTGGGCGTCGAGCTGGTGTCGACCGACACTCGATGAGTGTCGATCGACACTCAGGAGGCTGGCGTCGGTCGAAACCATAGAGGTGTCGGTCGACACCGACCTGGGTGATCAGGAAACGTGGGTTTCCTGACAGTGAGTTTATATTGTTGAGCTTTGTTAATGTTGTTGATTATTGTTGATGTATTGTCTGGTGTTTGACGTACTTGGCCTGTAGACAGGATGATCCACTCACTAAGTATTTATGATAATACTTACACATCTCTATTCCAATGTGATGCAGGTAACAGCAATGTTCTTCCGCAGAAAGAGACCGAGAGAAGAGGATGATGAGATTAGGAATTTGATATTGGCTATCTTGTTGTGGTTGACCAGGAATTCATCATGCTAGGGTGTTAGTCTTATTTCAATAATGTAGCAAACCTGGTGTTTAGATTGCTTATTCTTTATTGGTTTATTGGTTATTGGTTTATTGGTTATTGGTTTATGGCTTTTGTTGAACTGATTATTGTTATTTAATATTATTGATTTCTTCCGAGAATTTCCGCATTGATAAAAAAAAAAAAAAAAAAGCTTGGTTGTTTCATAGCCGACCACCTGTCAAGGCTCAGGATAGATGAACCAGTCCCCATAGATGATTCACTACCCGAGGAGCAACTGCTTTTGGTAAAGACCCTGAACCAAAGCATCTACTTGGCCAAGAAGCTCGAAGAGATCAAAGCAATAGAAGAAAAGGCAGCCCCCTGGTATGCAGATTTCGCCAACTATTTAGCTTGTGGTGAAGGGCCAACAGACCTGAGGCCATATCAGCGGAAGAAATTTTTTAGGGACATATCCCATTACTTCTGGGACGAGCCATACTTGTTCAAGAGAGGATCAGATGGGCTATTCAGAAGATGTGTTGCTCAAGAGGAAGTCAATGGAATCCTACAGCACTGCCATGGCTCCAGTTATGGTGGGCATTTCGCGACCTTCAAAACCGCAACAAAATTTCTCCAAGCTGGATTCTTGTGGCCCAGCTTGTTCAAGGATGCTCACGACTTCATCCAGCAGTGTGATCGGTGTCAGAGAGGGGAACATCACTAAGAGGAATGAGATGCCCCAGAACCCAATCCTGGAGGTTGAAGTATTCGATGTGTGGGGTATTGACTTCATGGGACCTTTCAACCCAACCTCCTATGGAAACGCCTACATCCTTGTTGCTGTGGATTATGTTTCCAAGTGGGTAGAAGCAGTAGCTTGTCCAACTAATGACGCCAAGATGGTGATTAAATTGTTCAAGAATATCATCTTCCCTAGATATGGTGTACCCAGGGTTGTGATAAGCGATGGAGGCAGCCATTTCATTAACAAAGTGTTCGAAAACCTGCTGAAGAAGTATGGGGTTAAGCACAAGGTCGCCACCCCATATCATCCCCAAACCAGTGGTCAGGTTGAGGTTTCGAACAAGTAGATCAAGGGATCCTCAGGACAATAGTGGGAGTGACTAAGAAGGACTGGGCAGCTAAGCTTGATGACGCACTCTGGGCCTACAGAACAGCTTACAAAACGCCAATAGAGAGAACTCCCTTCTCGCTGCTGTATGGGAAGTCTTGTCACTTGCCAGTTGAACTTGAGTATAAAGCACTTTGGGCAATCAAGTTGCTGAACTTTGACATCATAACAGCTCAAGAAAAAAGAGAGGTGGATCTGCATGAGCTTGAGGAAATGAGGCTAGATGCATATGAAAGCTCTAAGATCTATAAGGAGAGAACCAAGGCCTTCCATGACAAGAAAATCCTACCAAAAGTCTTCAAAGAAGGGGATAATGCCTTGCTCTTCAACTCCCAGCTCAAGCTGTTCCCAAGGAAACTTAAGTCACGCTGGTCTGGTCCGTTTAAGGTCAAGGAGGTTCTGCCTTACGGAGCCGTCACATTGCTCAATCAAAATGGTGACGAATTTACAGTAAATGGCCAGAGGCTCAAACCTTACTTGGGGAACGAAATTGTAGGAGGAGGAGTTTCGACTCTTCTACATGACCCTCCCCCAAGCCTAAAAGGTCTGAAGAGTCAAGCTATGAGACTTAAAACAAGCTCACTTGGGAGGAAATCTCATGCCTATCGCTGTACATATTTCTTTATCTCTATTTGTTTTGACGTTTTCTCCCCCAGGTCTATAGAAAAAAAGGGAGAGAAAGTTTGATCAGTCCGCACTGCAACTTGACCATTTTGCTCAAGATACATGAGGGCAACGGTTTTGGGGAACGGTTTTTACCAACCCCTGAACGTTACCACGTAAGCCCACTTATTTCTCCTTTGGCGGCCCATTAGTAGGTTCGAATTTAACTTAGCGATTTTGTTTAAG
Organism: Erythrophleum ivorense; assembly: GCA_026724425.1. Classification (NCBI taxonomy): domain Eukaryota; kingdom Viridiplantae; phylum Streptophyta; class Magnoliopsida; order Fabales; family Fabaceae; genus Erythrophleum; species Erythrophleum ivorense. Next base: position 680,974 of record JAIUCV010000394.1, read on the forward strand.
AAAGGGAAAGTGGGAGAGAAAAAGAAGGAGGCGGTTTTCATTTATTGAGCATTATCGATTGGACAGTTTTATTTAAAATCGTGTCCGTCCGATCTCCTCGCCCCACCCCTCTCTCCTACTTTACCTTTCTTAAACTCCTAAATCCTTAATCTCTCTCTCACGCTCCATAACTAGAAACCTTTTCTCTTCTCGTTTTCTCTCTAAGCACTCTCATCTTGTTCATCACAATTAATCTCAATCTCTTTTTCCAAACTTCAAGCGGTAAGCATCTAACTCTTAAAAAGGGATTGTTGTATGATTTGTATTTTAGAGATGTTTAGGGTGGAGATTTTCGTTTCCCGAGAGAGAGATAGTTCGATTTGACCATCGATTCCTACTTGCATGTATCTTTTTCTTGTTGAATCTAGGGGTTTGTGAGCTTATTTTGACTGCTATGAATTGATTTGAAGTCGGTTGAATCTCATTGCTTGTTTTTCGATTCTAGAGACCGCTACTTTTCTCGCTTTGCATGTGTCGGAGTTTGCCCAATCCTAACTTCTCTTGTGAGTTTTGATCCATTTTTGCAGAACATGACTACCACAAGGGGAAAGATTGCAAGAGCGGCGGCTGAAAAGGCTCAGGGCAAGAAACCGGCCATTGAAGACGATGGCGGAAGCAAAGTCAAGGCTTCCGGGTCAACCCGCGTCCGCGCGAAGGAGTACCGGTCCATTTTCCGTCAGATGGTGTTCGTGGGGACCCGATACCCCGACCAAGATGCAATAGAGAGTCTGGGGATTCTCGATGATTGCCAAGAAGTTTTCGACATGATGGAGCTCGACAAGTTCATGTCGATGACGTACCCGACCTATAGAAATCCGACGATTGACTTCCTTTCGTCTCTAAAGGTCCACCATTACGAGCCCGAGGAAGTTACACCGGCGGGAGAAGGGAGTGGCTTCATCACCTTCATGATCAAGAAAGATAAGCACCGAGTGACTTTCACCGATCTTGAAGAAGTCTACGGGTTCTCCCACAAGGACGGGAGGCAACTGACCACGACAATCACCAAGGAGGAGACCGACGCTCTCTGGGAGACAATTGCACAAGGAAAGTTCAGGTTGAGCACGGAGAAGAGCGCACACATACGGAGTCCGGTCCTGCGCTACGTCCACAAAGCTCTAGCCCACACCTTCTTTGCAAGGAGAGACACCGACAACGTCACCGAGAGGGAGCTGGAAATGATCAACTCAGGCGTTTACTACTCTTTGGACCTGCTGAGCAACGGGAAGGCTATGGTAGGCGACAACTCCAATTCCAGCCTTGTCGCGCACCTGATAAAAAGCTTCATGGGGTACAAAGACTGGACACTCACTTTGGACAAGATGGGAAAGGCAAAGGTTGGACAAGTCAGTGTCGGAGGAGTCATCACGCCAATTTTGGTACACTGCGGAGTTGAGCTCGGAGAGCCAGACTTTCCACCCCAGTTTATGAACCTCTCCTACTTACGCAAGATTCACTTTCTCAGGGCCGAAGAAGTTGAAGGGAAGTTCATCTACACATACGCTCACCATGATTTTCCCGTAGCTCATACCCTCTTGCTCAACAAAGCCTTGACAGCCATCGAAGTGAAGGGCAACATCGAGTTCGAGCTCCCCTTTGGTGCGCTCTCTTATCCGACCCCTGGAGCACAGCAACCCGCATACTCAGATGACGAACCGATGCACATGGGAGAAGAAGCTGCTCACACGGATCAAGATGAGGTCCCCGAAGAATACTTAACCAGCGAGTTCCACTTTGAGCCATACCATGCCTCCGGGAAAAACGTCGCCCTGAACGCAGCACACAAGCACATCAACCTGCTGCAACAGTGGAACAAGTGGCAGGACAAGACGATCCAGAAGCTGGTCAAAACGGTCAAACAGCTGACTACTCAACTCCGGAACATAGCCCCGTGCACACCTCCACCGCAAGAGAGCTACTCCGATAGCGAGGTCAACCGCGACGCTCAGGCAAAACCACAAACCGCTCCTCCAACCGAAGCAGTTCCATCCGCTCCAAGGAAGCGAAAGGCGACACGGTCTCCATCTCTAGCACGTTCTTCGGATGAATTAATCTCATCCGACTCCGCTGAATTATAATCGGTACACCTCCAAAACTGTAAATAACATGCATTTTTCTTTTTCTTTTCATTTCCCCTTTTGCTTTGATCTTCTCCTCTTCCTTTTTATCACACAAGGGACCGTGTGAATTAAGTGTGGGGGAGAGGGTCAATGGTACTTGAGTCTCCTCTTCCTTTTATTTTAGCATACTTGAGTCTCATGCATTTGCGTCATGTAGAAAATTAGGATAAATTTTCAAAATTTGCATTTAGTTTACGTTCATTTCATTTAGTATTTGAGCAATCCTTGGTTAAGTTGAACAGTTGAATTGCGGGATTAGCTCATTGACCTAGTTTTAAGTTCTCTGGCGCAATGGTTTGAGGTTGAAGTTATGGTAGAACCGCATCACTTGAGCGCATCTTGGTCATCTTGGTAAAACCGAATGCATTGCTTTGATATGAATCCACTCCTTGATCAAGAGAACCTTAATCTGATTTTAAATTATCATGCTCGTGCCTGTCTAGTTCGCTCGTGGATTACACATACTTGAATCATCTTTGCATATTGTTTTCCATCTCTGATTGATTCAAGTAGAACTCCACTCCCATAACCAACCCTTTCCTTCAAGCCGAATGTTATTCTTGTGTGTTGTGAGGACTCTTGGTGAAAGCTTGGCATAAAGTGTTAGGTCTTGAACCGACAAGGATAGGTGATCATGTAGATTCTGGTCCACGCTTTTTGGGCCATACTAGGCTAAGATCGGGTTTGGGAATTCACCTTGGGTCGGGGTCTTGAGGAAATTAAAGAAAGTCTTGAGTAGAAAAGGGCAGCGAGTGTATTAAGGTTGTTAGAGCTTGGTCTATATGTGTATAAGTTTAGCCCCCATCATAAAAAAAAAAAAAAGAGAAGAGAATAAAAGAAAAGATGGGTTAGAGCATAAATGAAAAAGTCTAGACCATGTCTCGTAAGTATTGTTGTAAGATGCCTTTGAAAAGTTTTTCTTAGCTGCCCAAACAGAAAGCTCTTGATGAAAGCGAATTAAAGAAAGTCAAATTCAGAGAAAAAGCGTAGAAATAGGAGGGCTTTGAGTTGTTCTTCATTTGGGGCTTAGGATTCAGTTGTGATGCAAAGGGTAGATGATCATTTGTCCTTGTACTCATCAGTTGGTTCTCGCCTTTAGCATTATGCCGAAGCTCGTTCACTTTATTTTGAGAGAACCCTTCCCTGTTTTGTTTGATTTGAGCGCATATTGTTCACATTTGCTCTTCCCTTTCTTAGCCAAACGAGTATGCTTGACTTGCATGAGTTTTGATTCACGGTTTTTATGCTTTTAATGAATGTCAAAAGGAGTGGAGGATTTGAACGCATGTTTAGGTTAAGCCAGATGTAATTGATTGCGTTTGAGTGGTGCAGATAAGGATTTTGAAAAAGAGAACATCATTTGCGCCTTAGACCTTGGAACTAGGTTGTTGATCTGATCCCTCTTGTCGGCTTTCGCTTAACCGATTTGCTCAAGTCGACACTCTCGCGTTTGGTTCGTGTTTGCTTGAGGGCAAGCAAAGACTAAGTGTGGGGGTGTTGATGTGTTCAACATTTACATGCATTTAGGACCTTGAACTGCATAGTTTTATGTGTATTTGAGTCTCATTTCGTACCACCTAGAGTAGGTTTCATCCACTTAGAGGCATTTGGTCTTTAGGAAAACATTTTGCATTTCCATTGCATTTGGAGTGTGTTTTGCAGGCAAAAGAGCTGAAAGCTGAGAAGACGTGAAGGAGTGACGGCCAGAGACAAACGGAACGCGGATCGGAGCTAAGACGCATTCGGAGAAGGTCGGAGAAAAGAGGACTTGAGCACAAGAAACAGAGTACTTGAGCAGTCTGACCAAGACCCGTGGAACAAGCAAAGTCAGAACCAGTGCGTTGACCGAGGGACCCCTTTCTTACTCACTATATAAATCTTAAAACCTAGTTGCAGAGCAAAAAACTTTTACCTTTTGGCAGCCGATTCTTTTTCTTTGTAACAAAAGATATTTTCCGAGAATCTTTGGCAAGCTTTTGTAAAACATTTATGTTTAAGAAGTTTTAAGTTGTTAATCTCGTTTTATGATGATTTTGAGTCTTCTCATTCCCTTCCCTTTTGATCTCGGAATGAGCAGCGAGTAGTTTCGTTGAGATTTCAAGGATGGATAAGCAAGTTGCCGCCTTAGTCCCTTTTGTTGCTCTGTTCTGATCTCGCTTGATCATCTTTTCCTTTGCTAGAGTTTAGCCCTCTTAGTTCCTCTTTGATCATTTGGGGCTAAGAATCTAGACTAGCACGCCCATAAGGTGTTTGCGTTTTTGTCTAAGAGAGCTAGCTAAGGAGAGAAACACGTCCAACCTAAGAGATTGGTTGTTGGGGTGTTTCTTATGCTGAACTAGATTAGAATCTTGATTAAGCCTGCTCCTTTGGCCTCACTAGCGAGAGTTAGGTTCGAGTCCAAGTGAGTAGAGTGACTTGTCCATGAGAGTGGCTTGTTTACATAAAATCTGAGCATAAAGTTGATCCTTGCATAGATTAGAGCTAGTGTTTTTGGGCTAAGGCGAACTTGACCAAGTCTCATCCAAGGAATCTCCTCTCTTTAATTTTCACTTCAAATTTGTTTCTTTGCGCCGTTTTAATATTTGTCGTTACATTAAGTCGGTATTCCTTATTGCAAAACTCTCAAACTCTTGATTTCACTTGAAGCTTAGCATTTCTTTGTATTCCTCTTAGCACAAGCTTCCATTTGGATTGATACCTAAAGTTCTACAATGATATGAGTGGACTTTGGAGTAGTTGATTTACGGAAAAGTTATGTTATCAGGTATTATATGTGAGTACTCCTCTAGAATTTGTGCTTGTGGTTTGTTAATAAAACAAGTAATTAATGGGCATAATCTAGGAGAGACCAGCATTTAAAATGGTTTATCCGTGGTACCAACAAGAAAAATTCAAATGAGGCACGTTAGTTAAGGAAGCTATATCTTAGTCACTTACATGCCAAGTAATCCTCACAAAAAATGCAACACACCTTTAAGTCTCCATTTTCGCGGTATTATTCATCATCTTTTTAAACCTTCTCAACAACACCAAGAACTTGGTAAATTTTATTTCTATAGGCTTTTGTTGCATAAAGAAAAATATTAACTAATACTTTTCAAAAATCAAATCGTTAGGCAAAACGGTGAGAGTAAATTACTTGGGCCGTGTACTGTGCTTGTCGCCAGACCAACGAGCGGGCACCCGTTCGGCATAGTCCGTTGGATATATAATGTGGCTTGAATCTTGATTGGCTTTTGCACCATTGACCGTCCAGCCGTTTAGTCCATCTCTTCCCTTCAATGCTGCTATACGTAAACGTAAATACTTTAAAGTCAGTTTAGTAGAGCGACTATAAACGTTTATTTTTTATTTCTTTTTTGGTTTTATAGATTTTTCAGAAACTGTGTAATTATTTTTTTCTTAAATTCGTACAATTTTTCCCTTTTTGAATTTTCAGAAAACAACAGATTAAGTAAAGTCGTGATTCACTGTCCAAAATGCAGGCAACACTGGGTAAATATAATTAAATTTGATGAGTTTTGGATCAAAAGCTTTATCTAGCAATATGTTATTAACGTAGATTCGGAAGATGATACAAAGGGAAGAAGATCACCAAGACGAATCTGGGTTTGGATGATGATGACGCGATCACCTAGATTAAACTTAGCCCTAAACCCTAAAAATCTAAAACCTAGTCAAATATTAGTGAACTAAAATTAGATAACAATTAATTTTCAAAAAGGATCAACTAGTAAGAGTAGGTTAGCCCTGGAAAACCGATATGATGATGCCATCATCTCTAATTGCAGAGGAACCATCTCTACGATTCACCTCATGAAAAGTCCTGGCTCCCACCAGTTGACAATCAAAAACAGTAATTACGCATTTTTATATTAGCTTACGTACGTCTTTGATAATTACCAACGTGGGATACATTATAGAATCATATTTTTGGCCCACATTTATTAGTCTTGGGCCTCAAGTATCCCTGATTTCTAAACTCGCACGCATTAACTCTCGTTTACGTCCTCATCTCTCTATCCGCTGATGAAGAAGAAGTTGTGAGGCTGTCTTCCACACCGCTTCACCGGTTATACCCTTTGCCGCTGATCCTCAGGTTCGTCAACGATATCATTTTCGAACCAATATATACAATCCTCATCTCTCTCTCGTTGCGCCCAAAGCAGACGCGAATTCTTGCATGCAGCTGTAACCGCAACGCGTATGCGGCATCCATTTCTTGATCCAATCTTACACTCTCTGCTCTCCATCTTCTCTCACATATCTCTTCAGATGTGAAAGATCTTGTCTTTGAAACCTATCTTGATCTCTATGTTTTTGCTTCTCAGAGTTTATTGGACTCGGCATTTCCTTGCCTCTTGTTGTGAATCAAGAGACGATAAAAGCAAGAAAGAATACGATTTGAGGCGAATACACCCGTTCTAGGGTTTCTTATTAACTTGTGTGATAAGTAATTACAACCCTAATGAACTTTATATATAGGCCTCCCCGATAAACCGAAGTATACCGTACCACGGGGGGCTTCGTGAAACACCCCGACCCGGTTTTCCATGACCGCGGTCAGTTTGTCTCCGACCACTTCTTGGTCATGACACTTAGACAGATTTTTAAGCCTTCTCTTACTTAACATTTTCACGAGGTTTATGTTAATTCCGTCTAACCAGCAACCTAACCAGTCCATCTAATCATTCGACCTAGCCAGTCATACTAACAAGCTTACCTTAGCTGTATGCAGATATCGGTTTGAACCCTTAGGTTCGTATTGTGGCCGGTGCCATGTTCCATTCGTCCAGAACAAGATCCCATTCCGCCACCTTCTCCTTGTATGCTAACCGCCAATCGCACACCATCTCCCCTTGTTGCTGAGTCACTCAACCAACCATCCCCGCATGACTCAACAACCAGAAGAGACCACTCAGATCCACGATCCTTCACCAGTACATGAATCAATTCCTGATTCTCATTTCCAGTAATGAATCATCGACTACCCATCGATCGATTCCCAGTTACAGTAACAACTCCTCATCCACTGTCGGTCAGTCTTCGACCACAGTCATAGTTGATCACTCCCAGTCAGCACAGAACACACGGATCAGTCTGTTTGACTAATCCACTCGATCAGAAACCACTAACCCTCGATCAAACCCTGATCCATTCGATCAGAACACGCTGTCCCTCGATCATACTCCAATCCGTTCGATCAGAACTCAGTATCTCCCGACCAGACTCTGATCCGCTCGATCAGAACGGTTTCCAGTCCGAATATCGACTACAGTCGATGATCTATCGAACACAGTAACAATCGGCCGATCGCTAACCGCTCTCCTCGACCCGAATGCTCTTCTATCGATCAAGACTCGATTTCCCCCGATCGATCTTCTTCCCCCTCGATAGAATCTCACTGAAACACTCTTTCAATCGAACAGAACTCTTTTCTATCGGTGAAATCTCACTTTCTATCGATAACCGCTTTCTCTCTCGATCTCTCTCGATCGCTCTCTCGACTGTCTATCGACTGTCCTCCTCTGTTTTCCGATCAGAAATGACCCTTCTCGCGTTATATGTCCAGTAACCGCTCTATAACCGCCGCTTTACTAAAACGCGCGCGTTCTATCGGTCCAATAACCGTTCCCGCTCATTTTGATCGAGCGCTTCTTCATTCCAGTCGGTAACCGTTCCCGCCAAATGACTTAGGCGCATTTTCGTCGATCGGATTAACATTTCCCTCGATAGAAATCGATCATACTTTAATTTTATTCGACCGAACTTATTTCTACCCCGATCAATAACCGCCTGGTCCTAACACCGACCACTTTATACGACCAAGTTCCGTTTGATCGCATAAAGTTCAACTCTGCCGACTACAGCTCGACTGTACCGATCAGCCGACTGGTCCAGCTCGACCACAGTCCAGACTCTCTCGACTATCCAGTCGATCCAGCTCAACTCCTACGATACATCCAGTCGGTCCAACCATAACCTTTCCATACATTCAGTTTCAGTCACCTTTTCTCGACCACAACTGTCCTTCCGAACCATTCTCTCGACTGCCCAGTAGAACCGTGGTTCACGGGTGTTACAAGTCTCCCCCACTCAGAATGAATTCGTCCTCGAATTCTAGGGCAATAGAACCTTGTTCTATCCCCTTAACCCCTTTTTCCACACTTCTGTGTACTCAGTTCTCTTAGGATCCCACTCGATCCTCATAACTTCCGGTATAAACTTGGATCATTCCAGATCCTTACAGATTTCCTTCACATCATTACCGTCTGTATTACCATTATCGGATCACTCCCATCCTTACAGATGCGCCTTAGTCCACTCGGGGTTCCTAAGGTCGCCACCACATACACGTATTGGCGAACATCTAGTCCCCACCGACGCGAACACAGTTACATGTTGGCAAACCCCCCGGGTTTCCACACACGTCTACACAATTTTTGCTTTGGAAACACTCCTGTTCCCACAAACATTATCACAGTAATGTCTTGGCAAACTCTACGGTTCCCAATACAATATACGGATCGCTCCCGACCCCTACAGATTACCCTCCGATCATTATCCTTCCTATTTCAATATCCAGATCGCTCCCGATCCTTACAGATTTCTTGGATCACTCACTTGACCACAGACAGGAAGTGGCAAACTCTACGGTTTCCACAGACAATACTATAGTTATGCCTTGGCAAACTCTCCGGTTTCCAAGGTCATACAATTACAAGCACGCCTTGACCAACCAACCAGGTCTCAAGAACGTGTTTTCATAAACGGTTTGGAAACACACATGTTCCGTTGAACCATTTTTCTGGATTTTCCCCGATCATATGTTCGTATGATCGACTGGTTCCATCGGTGCATCGACTAGACAACACATCACCGCGGTTTCTTCACCGTCCCGGTCGATTGTTTCTATCGATCACTATATTAGAATCTGAACGCCATATATTCCAGTCACAATTAGGTCCCGCGCATAGTCTTCCAAACTATCGCATTCTGTCTCTAGCCTCTATGGGCTCGATCGTAAACCCCGATCATAGTCTATCCTGACTATACAGTGTTCTGACCCTGGCTCATCAAGACTTTATCTTTTCCCAAGATTTTGGTCTATCTTTGAACGTGGTCTAGTTCCCCGATCATCGTCCCACCAAGACTTGATCATAAGTTCCGACCTTGGTCCTACCCGGACTTGATCATCTTTCCGACCCTGGGCCACTCTCCGAATAGGTCGTTCCCCCGATCTTGGTCTATCTCCGAATAGATCGTCATCATGTGATCTTAGTCCCTTCCGGACTAAGTCACTTCCCGATCATAGTCTCTTCCGGACTTGATCATCTCTCGATCATAGTCCCTTCCGGACTTGATCATCTCTCGATCATAGTTCCTTCCGGACTTGATCATTTCCCGATCATAGTCCCCACCGGACTTGATCATTATCATGTGATCTTAGTCCCTTCCGACTAAGTCACTTCCATCGGTACGATCGACTCTAATGATTGTCCGACCTAATCATATACTTGACTTTTCAATCGCCCAAGTACCTATCCTTTCTTAGGATCAGTTAGACTACAACCCATCATCTATAGCAACAAGTACTTCCGAGCAGTTTCTTAACCATCAACCAAGTCTTTGGCGAGTACATTCAACTCCCAATCTCTTGATCCTATAGGTCTCAACTCTGGGACCGTACATGACTACTACCATGGTTGCGTTATCTCTCATATACAGTTTCCATCATGTAAAACTCATTTAAGATTTCCACATAACTCATGGAACCTTCAGTTAATCCCTGGACCACCTGTCCATTCTTTGCTTCAGAATGTTTGATCTTTATCAACCCATTCTAAGACTTACACATGAACGTGAGTTTACTCTAACTTCACACTCCGACAACCTCTTGCCTTAACAGCATACAGATGAACGTGAGTTCTCTCTAACTCTAACATTTCATCAATCATTTACCTTAACAATCCGGCAACCATTTGCCTTAGTTATCCAGCAAACCACTTTGCCTTCGTAATTCGGTAAACCGCTTGCCTTAGCAATCTGGCAACCACTTGCCTTAGTAATCCGACAAACCACTTGCCTTAGTAATCCGGCAAACCACTTGCCTTAACATTCCAGTAAACTCTTGCCTTAACATTCCGACAACCTTTTGCCATTACATTCCGGCAATCACTTGCCTTTAACATTCCGACAACCTTTTGCCATTACATTCCGGCAGTCACTTGCCTTAACATTCCGACAACCTTTTGCCATTACATTCCGGCAATCATTTGCCTTTAACATTCCGACAATCTTTTGCCATTACATTCCGACAAACATTTGCCTTTAACATTCCGACAATCTTTTGCCATTACATTCCGGCAGTCACTTGCCTTAACATTCTGGCAATCCCATGCCTTAACAATTCGGCAATCTCTTGCCGTAACAGTCCGGCAATCACTTGCCTTAATATTCCGGCAACCTTTTGCCTTAAGACAGAATTGCTTAGTGAGAGCGGTCACCCGTCCCACTTAGCCACAGTACAGAAATCTCGGTCAAACCGTCGATTCATAAAATCAGTAACTCTTTATCAACCATTGTCGCTTATTGAGCATGATTACCCGAAGTGGTCGATCACTCTATCAACCAAACGGATCAATCATCACAACCAAGCCAGTACACATTGTGATAATATCCTTATCACTTTACTCATCGTTATAACATTCACCGTATGAATCATCGACTACTGTCGAACGATTCCACTCCAGTATGAATCACCGACTACCCGTCGATTGATTCTCAATTACAGTCTGAATCACCGACTACCCGTCGATTGATTCTCAATTACAGTCTGAATCACCGACTACCCGTCGATAGATTCTCAATTACACTCAACTTGGCGTGCGTGAATATCCAAGGAAAGGTCGATCATCCTATCGGCCACATGAATCATTCGCCACCCCATCAGTGAGGGCAATGTCCCCGTTGCACACCAAGATCGTCACCCTTGACGGTGTGAGTCAAGTCCCACTTAACTCCACACTCTCGTCTGGGTTCGGCTCTGATACCAACTTGAAACACCCCGACCCGGTTTTCCATGACCGCGGTCAGTTTGTCTCCGACCACTTCTTGGTCATGACACTTAGACAGATTTTTAAGCCTTCTCTTACTTAACATTTTCACGAGGTTTAGGTTAATTCCGTCTAACCAGCAACCTAACCAGTCCATCTAATCATTCGACCTAGCCAGTCATACTAACAAGCTTACCTTAGCTGTATGCAGATATCGGTTTGAACCCTTAGGTTCGTATTGTGGCCGGTGCCATGTTCCATTCGTCCAGAACAAGATCCCATTCCGCCACCTTCTCCTTGTATGCTAACCGCCAATCGCACACCATCTCCCCTTGTTGCTGAGTCACTCAACCAACCATCCCCGCATGACTCAACAACCAGAAGAGACCACTCAGATCCACGATCCTTCACCAGTACATGAATCAATTCCCGATTCTCATTTCCAGTAATGAATCATCGACTACCCATCGATCGATTCCCAGTTACAGTAACAACTCCTCATCCACTGTCGGTCAGTCTTCGACCACAGTCACAGTTGATCACTCCCAGTCAGCACAGAACACACAGATCAGTCTGTTTGACTAATCCACTCGAGCAGAAACCACTAACCCTCGATCAAACCCTGATCCATTCGATCAGAACACGCTGTCCCTCGATCATACTCCAATCCGTTCGATCAGAACTCAGTATCTCCCGACCAGACTCTGATCCGCTCGATCAGAACGGTTTCCAGTCCGAATATCGACTACAGTCGATGATCTATCGAACACAGTAACAATCGGCCGATCGCTAACCGCTCTCCTCGACCCGAATGCTCTTCTATCGATCAAGACTCGATTTCCCCCGATCGATCTTCTTCCCCCTCGATAGAATCTCACTGAAACACTCTTTCAATCGAACAGAACTCTTTTCTATCGGTGAAATCTCACTTTCTATCGATAACCGCTTTCTCTCTCGATCTCTCTCGATCGCTCTCTCGACTGTCTATCGACTGTCCTCCTCTGTTTTCCGATCAGAAATGACCCTTCTCGCGTTATATGTCCAGTAACCGCTCTATAACCGCCGCTTTACTAAAACGCGCGCGTTCTATCGGTCCAATAACCGTTCTCGCTCATTTTGATCGAGCGCTTCTTCATTCCAGTCGGTAACCGTTCCCGCCAAATGACTTAGGCGCATTTTCGTCGATCGGATTAACATTTCCCTCAATAGAAATCGATCATACTTTAATTTTATTCGACCGAACTTATTTCTACCCCGATCAATAACCGCCTGGTCCTAACACCGACCACTTTATACGACCAAGTTCCGTTTGATCGCATAAAGTTCAACTCTGCCGACTACAGCTCGACTGTACCGATCAGCCGACTGGTCCAGCTCGACCACAGTCCAGACTCTCTCGACTATCCAGTCGATCCAGCTCAACTCCTACGATACATCCAGTCGGTCCAACCATAACCTTTCCATACATTCAGTTTCAGTCACCTTTTCTCGACCACAACTGTCCTTCCGAACCATTCTCTCGACAGCCCAGTAGAACCCTGGTTCACGGGTGTTACACTTCGCCCCCCGTACCCCCCAAAAACCCTGCGTTGCGAGTCACCAGTATTGACAGCCCATAGGCCACTCTAAAACGGGCAAATTAAAGAGGCAATGGGCCGAAGGGTTGGCCCTTTTGCAGCTGTATCTGATTATAAGTCACCAGGAATAACACCTCTCAAGTTATCGGAAGCAGCTCTTTGTGATTCGACTTCTTTAGCAAACAAATGCTGGATTGAGTTCTAAAGAACCGTATTCACAGTACAATAATATTCCATTTCTTCATAAGATTAATAATATATCTCGAAGCTTTCCATCCAAAACTCATTAAATTTGATTATTTTTACGGATTTACCTATTAGTTGCCTACATTTTGGGAATTTCGTTCCACACGTTACACCGTAGATCGTAAATACAATCCCTATAATGTTTATATTTATGTTTTAAAAACTTAATCTACAACAAGCTAAATGGTTTATACTCCGTACCCTTCTCAAAAGAAATCAGTGTTCCAAAGATCCGTTTTAACATTACAGTAATCTTGCATTTCCGCATAAGATTAATCAAGATTGTTAGACATAAATATCAAAGCTTTCGATCCAAAACTCATCAAATTTGATTATATTTACACTATAACATTGCCTGCTTTTTTAGGCATTTCTTCGACAGTAATCCGCCACAAATTGCAAACACTTTCTGCATAAACCACAAAAAAACCAATAAAGTATTGAGTTTAGCTATGCAGGGAAATATGAGTTCTTAAATCAGACCAAATCTTCTCATCCTTTCCTACTTCCTTCTTTTCTTCTTTTTGTTCTTCTCTTACCATATTTCTTTCTACATTAATAACAGATAAGAAACTTGAATCTGACTACATTTAATATGATAATTCATATCTCGAACCAAACTTGCTTTTTTCATCCTTTATATAAGGCTGACTGGAAAGATGTGGGTGGAACTTCCACGTCACTTTTTGTAATTTTTGTTGTATTTCTTGCTTTATTTTTATCTCGTGCAATGCATTATTTTAAGCCTTGTTTGCATCTGTTTATACAGTCCAATCGATGCGAGCTCTAATAGGGACAATCAATATATAGCCCATTAGCTAAGACCTTGAAACATGCCATTCCACAAGTAAAAAACAATGATGAAAACGAAGCAATTAATCACAAAGTAAATCAGTGACCAAGAGACAAAACAAGACGCTTGGCATTACACCATGTCAACTATAGTGATATAATTTTAGGACTGTTAGTTGTTTTACTCATTTTGGTAATACAGCTAATTCAACCCTTTTTGTGTGTATGTGTGTGTGCAAATACAGCTAATTCAACCTAAAACAAAAAACAAATCATAGTTGGAGTTGTAACAAAAATCGGATTAGATATTTTTCCTAACTGAGATGTGTGACTCAACAAAAAGCCTACAACAAAATGTTCTTGCCAATGGTTTTGTTTGATTTGTTTCCCATTTATTTTTTGGTAATACGACCCGAGTTTATGGAATTACAAGATATTATTTGTTTTAATTTTCAAAAAATTTTTTCCTAAATTTTTAAAACTCGCTTCTACACATTTCATCTCCTATAAAATCCCCAGACTCTCCTCTCTATCCACACATCTCTAATCTGAAACAACCGAATTTTTTTTTTTTTTTATAAATAATTAGCCCAGATTAATATTCCCATAAATATTAATCCTCAACAGCTAATTCAACACAATGCGGAAGAAAACCAATAATATTAAATCATAATTAACTATTCAACAATAACCAACAAAGAATAAAACCAATAAACCAATAACCAATAAGCAACCTAAGCCGGTTTGCTACATTATTAAAATAAAGTCTAACACCCTAAACTCATGAATTCTCAATCAACCACATCATAAATGCCAGAATCCAAATCCTAATCTCATCATCCTCTTCTCTCGGTCTCTTTCCGCGGATGAACATTGCTGTTACCTGCATCACATTACGAAAGAGATGCGTAAGTATTATCATAAATACTTAGTGAGTGGATCATCCTGCCTACAGGCCAATTACGTCAAACACTAGACAAAACATCACAATAATCAACAACAATAACAATACTCAACATTAATCAACAGTATAAACCATCCCTGTCAGGAAACACTCACGTTTCCTGACACCCAGGTTGGTGTCGACCGACACCTCTATGGTGTCGATCGACGCCATCCTTCTGAGTGTCGATCGACACCCGGAGGTGTGTCGATCGACACCAGCTCGACGACCCGAAGCCAAAATCTACAAAACAGCGCAGTTTCACAGATAAACACAGATTCGGGGTTTTCAAGGCCCCAAAATGAATCAAATCAACCAAAACTCGAAGAACACGAAGAACATCAATCCTAAACTCAGAAAATCCACGAAAACTCTAGTGAAACGGACCTACAGTCACGCACTCACCTTGGATTTAACGGGAGAAAAGAAAGGAGATGAAACAAGGCTCAGATCTGCTCCAGGAACTCGAAATTTCTCACCAAAATCGCCTCCTTCTCTCTGCAAAAGTCCAACCTCGAAAACTGTGCCTTTGCTCTGCGGCTACAGTGTTTTAATCGCGAGTTAGGGCTTCAATCGCCCAAAACCGAGCCAAACCGCAATCACTTGAATCAAACCGGTCGATTTCACCATAACCGGTGTCGATCGACACCCTCCCTTGGTGTCGGTCGACACCACTCGACCAAACCAATTCCAATTGCAAATCGATCGACTTAAACCGGAAATCAAACCCGATAACCGGTGTCGATCGACACCCTTCGGGTGTCGATCGATACTAGTCGTTCAGAAGCATTTAACACACTTTCTTCGCGATGCTTGAACCTTAGACCGACTGCACAACAATCAAACAAGAACATGCACAGCCAATCCTCAATTCACACCTCTAAGAGCATGTGCCAACTACTCCCGAACCCCTAGCATCGTCCAACACCACTTCCAACACAACTTTCTGGTTCACGGATGTTACAATTCTCCCCCACTAAACTGGATTCGTCCTCGAATCCCAACACAAACGTCTCTCAAAGACCTCAAAACTCAAATTTTTAGTCCTATGTTATACGCATGTTTCCAAGATATTATTACTCTCAATGCCATAACCGCAGTCATGACATCCATACTGCGACTCGCGGTCCAGTACCAAAATGTGACCAATGTCACAAAACCAAACGTGACCCGAAGTCACAACCAAAATGTGATCCCTGTCACAACCAAAACGTGACCCACCGTCACTAAAACAACCCATATCGAGGTAGCGACCCCCAATATAAGTCCGCTGGGCACCTAACGTCCCAACACAAATAGAACCACCGTCTACAAGGCCCACCGCCTCTAGACAAAACGAGTAATAAAATCTGAAACGCGTACCAACATATGACTAAAACTTCCAATGACCCCACCGGCCAAAGAAACTTGTAACTTCCAAACCATAACCAAAAATATGAGGCAAAACTCCATCTCATATAACTCCAAAAATGTATATCGTACAACAAAACGAAAATACATAAGTCCAAAACCAACAACAACAAAGCCAAAAATAAGACTAGAACCACAAAGATGAATCACTCCACAGCCTGCTTGTCGAACCACTTTCCGAACTTCAGCTTCATCTTTGCCTCTGGCTCCCAAGTCTGCTCCTCTGTGCCACTACAGTCCCACAAGACTCTCAACAATGGCACCCTCTTGTTCCGCAGAACCTTGACTCTCCTCTCAAGAATCCTCACAGGAACTGCCGGAACTGTCATATCTGGCTGGAGATCCTCTGGAATCTCAACCACAACCTCCTCTGAAGGACGCAAACACCTCCTCAACATAGACACATGAAACACCTTATGAAAGGCGCTCATAATCGGTGGCAACTCCAACCGATAAGCCACTGGCCCAACTCGCTCCACCACTGGAAACGGACCCATAAACCGCGGACTGAGCTTGTTCTCTGCTATGGACCTGTTAGGGCCCCTCAACATAGCCATCTTGAGATAAACTCTATCTCCCACCTGAAACTCAAGCTCACGTCGCCGCCTATCTGCATAACTCCTCTGTCTATCCTGAGCCTCCTTCATGTTCAGCCTCAAGACACGAATCTTCTCCGTCGTCTCCTGAACAAAACTAGCTCCATACATGCTGCGCTCCCCCACTTGGGTCCAGCATAAGGGTGTCCTGCATGGCCTCCCATACAAAGCCTCATAAGGAGCCATACCAATACTAGACTGAAAACTGTTGTTATAGGCAAACTCTGCCAAACACAGATGATCAGCCCAATGACCACCCCAATCCAGTACACACATCCTAAGCAGATCCTCTAAAGTCTGAATAGTCCTCTCTGACTGCCCATCTGTCTGCGGATGATACGCTGTACTCATATGCACCTTAGTGCCCATCTCAGTCTGAAATGCCCTCCAAAACTCTGAAGCAAACCTCGGATCTCTATCCGACACGATACTGGCTGGCACTCCATGCAGCCTCACAATCTCTCGCACAAACTTCCTAGCCAAGACAGCTGCTCCATCTGTCTTCTTGATAGCCAAGAAATGTGCTGACTTGGTCAAGCGATCCACAATGACCCAAATCGCATCAAAAGTCCGTGAGATAGGTAATCCCACCACAAAATCCATAGTGATCATATCCCACTTCCACTCGGGAATGGGTAAACTCTGCAAAAGACCACTAGGCACCTGATGCTCTGCCTTGACCAAAGAACAAGTGTTGCACCTCGCAACCCAATCTGCCACATCCCTCTTCATCCCAACCCAATGATAATACCGTTTGAGGTCACGGTACATCTTGGTAGCACCCGGATGAATCGAAAACTTGCTCGAATGAGCCTCTCTCAAAACCTCATGCCTCAACTCCTCATCCTTGGGCACACAAACTCGCCCACGAACCAAGATAGTCCCATTCGAAGAGACCTGATACTCAGAATCAACCGCCTGCGAAGCATCAATCAAACCCTGATCACTCTGCTGCGCCACTCTGATCCTACTGAGTAAATCTGCCTGATCAGCTGCCTCTAAACCCAAAGGCTCCTCTGAAATAGCACAAAGACGCAATGTACTAATCTCGCTGACCAAAGCCTCAACACCACGCTCCCTATCTGAATCAACCCTCCGTCGACTCAAAGCATCTGCCACCAAATTGGCCTTGCCTGGATGATAAACAATATCCAAGTCATAGTCTGCCAGAAACTCCACCCAACGCGTCTGTCTCGCATTCAGCAAAGGCTGAGTGAAAATATGCTGTAGACTCTTGTGATCTGTAAAGATCTGCACTCTACCACCATAAAGATACGACCTCCAAATCTTGAGTGCAAAAACCACTGCTCCCAACTCAAGATCATGTGTAGGACGGTTGCGCTCACTGCCCTGCAACTGCCTCGAAGCATAGGCAATCACTCTGCCCTCCTGCATCAAAACACAACCAAGTCCAACACCTGATGCATCTGTGTATATGAAACAGGATTTTTGCGTGTTCAATTAACAATCCCACTCATGTCATTGTGGTCTTGAGAGTCAATCCAAAATGGAGCTAGTTGAAAACAATTTCGAATGCAAGAAATGATCAAGTCAAGAGCAATGATTTCAAAAGTAACAAGAGAACTTAGAACAGAAACGAAAATGCAATAAAAACCGTAAATGCAATCTAGAATGAATGCAATTCAATATGCGATATGTAATAAACGTTTAACTAAATGAAAGATGTAAACTTTAATGATAAAAAGGGAGTCTTGGGATGAGACAATCGATTACAAGATCTTAGGGGTCAATAAAGTGTCTAGAAACTCAACTAGAGCTAAGTCCTAGGAAGGGAGTTCAAGGAGAAAGGTTAGCCCACTCCCGTGGTGAGAACCCCTAAGCTAGCGCCAGCCCAAGGATCTAACTCCCGTTAGCTGGACGACGCAAGCCAGCCTTAAACGCCAACTCCCTTAGTCCGATGAGCTCTCCAAACAACCACTCCCGTGTGAAGGACAAGCTCATCTCTTTGCTGGTCGGTCCAGCTTTTCACCCACTCCCGTGGTGAGAAAAACCTTGGATCTAGATCTAAGTGATCAAAGAAGGTCTAGCCTTAAGCAAACCCAGCAAAGAAGGACCTTATGGAAGGATTAAAACCCTCTAGGCACTCAATCAAACCCCAATTTCTTCTAATCTATCTCATCCCTCAAGACCCAAGATGATTTACTCACTACCCATAACAAGAACACCAAATCCTAGAGAGGAAAGGGTCCTAATCATAGATAGAAAGAGAGGAAAGCGTGAAACTAGATAAGACAAGAAGAACGCAAGATGAAATGACTAAACTTGATTAGAAATCCAAAGCAAAATGTAAATACAAAGAAAATTCTCAAAGAGGAAAGTTTAGATCTATTTTCTCCAAGAGATTACAAGATAAGATCCAAAGAAATTAGGTTTAAGGGCTTTTATAGAGAGGTACAAAGGGAAACCTCAGTCAACTCATTTAAGTTGACCCTTCTTCCTTCCCAATTCGCACAGCTCAAAACAGATCAGGTAAAACGCGGGTCAACTCCCTTCTTTTGGTCAATGCTCAGCTTTCCGTCGGCAAACAGGTTCTCAACCTGTTTCTCATCCTGTTTCGCCCAGACTTCACTCCTTCTTCAATCTTCACTCCATTTCTCCCCCTTTTCAGCTCCAAAACTCCTGGTACAACTCCCAAATGCACAACTAATGCAATGCAAGTCCTAAATGCCATGTGTTTGTACAATGCAAGAGATTTACACTAAAATGCTAAAGATATGAGCTAATATGGGGGCGAAACTAGATGGAATGTGCTCCTAAATGCATGCAAAATACAGAGACATCAACTTCCCCCAAACTCGAATCTTGCTTGCCCTCAAGCAAAGAAAACAAATCCGAGAGGGTTGATGATGCAGGCGGAAGCTCAAAAATTCTCAAACAGTGAAGCGAGAGGAAGATAGATCAATGAACATGTGCAGAATTATAAAGTGCAATAAGAGTTTGTTCCAATTCAACAACTTCAGCCACATTCAAAAGCAACGAAACGACATCAGACTCAACCTACACATGCATTCATATCACTCTCACTTTTTGACATTCAATTAACACAAACCGTGAATCATAAACTCATGCATTTCAGAATTTGCTCATTTGGTTAAGGGACAAGGCTTTTTAGGAGATAAGAGTGGTTTCTCCAAGGTTGTTTTCTCAATTTCAGAACAGGGATCTCTCAAAGACGGATCGAGCTTGGGCAAAAAGCTAAGAGTCAAGTCCAAGGATGATACAAAGTTGAACTTCCATCTACCCAAAACTGAGCCGAGAAACCCAAAACACCCAACGGTCCTATCTACCCTTTTTCATTAGAGAACGAAACTCAATTAAACCCAAAGAACACTCTTTTTCTAATTTCTGGACCTTGAGAGGGTTATACACTAGGACTTAAAGGAGGATGAACTTTCTTTTCAAAAACAGAGGATTTAAACTTTTTGAACTCTTTGTGGCTTAAGGCTTTCCCTTTTCTAGGCTTTGATTTGCTTTCTTTCTTCTTTCTATTGCCTAATTTTGACAAATTTACTAACAGCCACCACTCTTTTTCACTACTCCTCTTTCTTTTCTTTTCTTTTTATCGTTCCAACCTCTCGTCCCTCTCAAGATCTAATCAAAAACTCATTCCCTCTTTCACAAACTCCCCAAACTACCAATCCTAAGCCTATTCTAGCTCAAAAACCGTGAGCTAGTTCTACATGGAAGCTCAAACTCTGTCGGTCAAGACTCAACACCTTTTGCTTAGCTCAATCGGAAAAAGGCCTCACTACACTCGGTAAAGTCTTGGGCTTAAAGGAAAGGTTCGGCAATGGGAGGGTTTTCAAGCAAACTCAGACACACAAAGAGGGATGAAAAATGATTAAAGAGTGTCCAAGGGGAACAAGATCCATGAGCAAAAACTTTCAATGCAGGAGAATGATATTTAAGATGCCCAAATTAGGTTTCGATAAGTAAAGTGAGAGGTCAATTCAAAGCAATGCTTCAACTAAGTCATGATGTCATCAAGTGCATTCCAAATGTGGTTCTAACTTAACTTCAAACTCAATCTATGCACCAGATAATTAGCCACAGGGACATTGAAATCTCTTCGAAAAGCTTCACTTTTTAAGAAAAATGCTTGTCATTGCTCCCTATGCAAGTGCAAGTAACTAAGTGAAATGCATCTAGACTCAATCCTATTATGTAAATGCAAATGATAAGTCTTTTTGAGTTATGCAATTTTTCGAAATTTTTCAATTTTTTTTTTTTTTTGGTATTTTCTATGCCTTAGATGAAATGCATATGAGACTCAAAGATGGAAAATTGAAAATAAGAAAATAGAAAACAATGTCAAATGCTATTGACCCCTCCCCCAAACTTAAATTGCACGGTCCCTTGTGCAAATAGAAGGTTGTGGAAGAGATCAATCGAAACACAAGTGTGGAATGCATATGAGAAATAAAAGAAAGAAATGGTATACACAATGGTAAAGGAGTTGTACCTCTATTGACTTGTGGAGTGGGAGGAGAAGGATTCGTCCTCAGTCTCGTGAGATGTGGAGTCTGGAGTTGGTGATCGGACAGCTCTCCTCTTGCGTCTGTTGGACCCCGAAACTGTGTCGTCACTGGCTCGCGAGGCGCAGGAGAGTTTGGCTTTCAGAGACTTCACCGTGCGCACGAGCTTCTTGATAGTCCTTTCTTGCTGCTTACACCATTCTTGGAGCAGACGAATGTGTTCGTGAGCTTTCTGGATTGCCGGGTTGGTACCTTCAGCGTTGAAAGGAGTGAAGTGGTACCCCTCGAGTTGGTTCGACGGCTCTCCTTGGTGGCCCACTGTTGCATCTCCTCCGTCCATGTACAGCTCGTCGGCGGTGGGAAGAAACACGATGTTGTCCCTCTCGGCGAAAGCAGTCAACTCCTTGTTCGGAAGAAGGATCTTGCACGCTCCATAGCTCGGGTGTTGGAAGCGGTAAATGTGTTTCCCCTCGTGTGTTCCTTTGAGGAACCATGTCTTGTTCAGGTAGGAGATGTCCATGTACGTCGAGTGATGAGAGAAATCGGGCAACCGGCACGAACTGGCTTTAAGAATTGGGGTAATCATGCTCCCAATGGCTATGGATGTCTCGCCAATCTTCCCGCGCTCGTATGCTACAATAGCATTCCGCGTGCATTGCTTGAAGGAATTGAGCAGCACCATAGCTATGCTCGCGTCCGAACGGTCTCCATTCATTTTCGTTCCGCTGGCCAATGTATCGAGATGGTCTACGAGAGAGATATCGAGCATCTCAAGCTCCCCCTTCGTCACGTTGGCGGTGTCCTGTCGCGCAAACAAGGTGTGCGTCAATACCTTGTGAGCATAGCGAATTGCTGGGTTGCGAATGTGGCCTCCTCTCATCTTGGAAATCTCGAATTTGGTGGAGCTAATCGTCTCCCAGAAATCTGCCAGCTCGCTATCCGGAACGTCTATCTTGGTGTCGAGCCCCCTTTTCGTGTTGAAATCAAACGCCTCCTCAACCTCTCGGATGCTCATTCTGAATTGCCGACCATCGATTTCAAAGGTGATGTAGCCTGCTCCCTCTTCCCTAATGACCGCCTTGTCGGACTCTTGATGCATGATGACCTCCAAAGATGCAAGAAAGTGGATCGCAGGTTCTCTGAAGGTTACGGGCTCCTTCCTGAAGAATTCGTCTAACTCCATTGTCTCCAAGATCGACTCAACATCTTCCTTGATGCCCAATGCCTCCATTGTCTCCTTGTGAGGGTATCTCATCGGCAAGAAGTTCGCTCTTCTCAGAATTCGGATACGCTCCTGGACTCCATAAGGTCTCCGTATAACCGAGTCATCGGGATCCCTTTCGTCCGTCATCTGTCCTTCCCCCGGAGCACCTCTAACTTCCTTCCCTTTTCTCTTCTTCTCTGTTGGCGCAACCGCCTTCCTTTTTCCTTCTCTTTTCTCGCGACGAGCTCTCTCGGTGTCATCCTCTCTAGAACTTTGTCCTCCTGATCTTGTAATTGTCATTTTATCTGTCACCTGGTGAGACAGAAATCCTCAAAGCACAAGTAAGTGTCGGATTTTGGGCAAACACGAGAATAAGAAAATTCAAGGCTCAAACTTCAATTAAACTCCAATAATCTCGATTTTTAAGAAATCCCCAACATGCAACCATAAATTCCGGAAATCCTAGTCTCACCCAAGTGTAAATCAGCAACCAAAAACCTTAGCCATCAATTTTCATTGGAATTTTCGGGAAACAAGTTCTCGCATGGGGGCGACAGCAATGGAGAAGAATTACCTTGGGTGGACTTGTGGAAATGCGAAAATCAGGATGGGCTTGATAAATTCGGCCGAATCTGAAAGTTTGGAGCTTTGAAAATCGAATTTTGGTTGAGAAAAGAGAGAGATCGAGGTTTCGCTATGGAGGAAAAACGGGAAAGAGACTTGAAATAAGAAGTGCGGGATTTTAAGTTGAAAAGGAAGGGGAAAAAGGGTCTCTCACGAAAAAGTCAAGGGAATGGGTTGACTTACCTGGGCGGGTCGTTCAAACGGGTTGATCCAAAGGAGGAAACCCGTCTGACAACCCGTTTGAGCCAATTTCTCAGATAATCAACCCGTTTTGGGTTGATTTTTAACAACTTTTCTGCTCAATGGTTTCCCATTTTCCGAACTTGAAACACCAGCCAAAACCTGAACATAACAGCAGAGACAAAAGGCAAAAACAACAAAAGATCCAAAATTAAAACAATATATACAAAAGGATAGTCATGGGATTCCCTCCCAAGTGGGCTTGTTTAAAGTCACAAGCTCGACCTTCATTCCTGTTAAGCAGCATCAACATCATGGAGAGAGACTGAACTCCCCTCTCCAATCACCACATCCGCCATATAAGGTTTAACCCGCTGGCCATTCACCGTGAAATCTCCACCTTCTTTGTTCATCAAAGTCACGGCTCCATAAGGTAACACCTCTCTAACCTTGAAGGGACCAGACCAACGTGACTTAAGTTTTCCGGGGAAGAGCTTAAGTCTCGAGTTGTAAAGAAGAACATCATCCCCTTCCTTGAAGGTTTTAGGAACAATCCGCTTGTCATGAAAAGCTTTCGTTCTCTCTTTGTATATTCGAGAACTTTCATAAGCATCAAGCCTGATTTCTTCTAACTCATGAAGGTCAGTTTCTCGCTTCTCCTGAGCTGTTCTGAGATCCATGTTGAGCATTTTGATGGCCCAAAGCGCCTTGTATTCCAACTCAACCGGGAGATGGCATGACTTACCGTAGAGAAGTGAGTATGGGGTTCTTCCAATAGGGGTCTTGTAAGCAGTCCTATATGCCCACAAAGCATCATCAAGTTTCAAAGACCAGTCTCTTCTAGACGAGCTAACTGTCTTGTGAAGTATGGCCTTGATTTGCTTGTTTGAAACCTCCACTTGACCGCTGGTCTGTGGGTGATAGGGAGTGGCTACTTTGTGTTTCACCCCATGCTTCTTCAAAAGGTTCTCAAACACTTTGTTCACGAAGTGTGATCCTCCGTCGCTTATCACGCATCTTGGCACACCGAATCTCGGAAAGATTATTGTGTTGAACAGCTTTAGGACCACTTTAGCATCGTTGGTAGGCGCTGCAATAGCTTCTACCCACTTTGAGACGTAATCCACAGCTACCAAGATGTATGAGTTTCCGTGAGAAGCAGGGTTAAACGGTCCAACGAAGTCAATGCCCCAAACATCGAATATCTCGACTACTATGATTGGGTTTTGAGGCATCTCATTCCTCATTGAAATGTTCCCTGCCCGTTGACATGCATCACACTTGGCGATATGATCATGAGCATCCTTAAACATACTTGGCCACCAAAACCCAGCCTGGAGCACCTTCTGAACCGTCTTGAAAACCGCGAAGTGGCCACCATAACTAGAACCGTGGCAATGGCGCAAGATGTCCTCTCCCTCAGCTTCAGCAACACATCTCCTAAACAGACCATCATTCCCACGCCTAAACAAGTAAGGCTCATCCCAGTAATAGTGGCACACATCTCGCAAGAACTTCTTCTTTTTGTAACCGCTAATATCCTCAGGGATCTCACCGCTGACTAAGTAGTTCACAAAGTCCACATACCAAGGCAGCCTCTCATCTTTCAAGGCATAGGCATCGTCTAGCTTAGTCTTTATAACCTCCAATGCCATGAGTTGCTCTTCTGGAAGAGAGTCATTAATGGGCACCTCCTCATCAATCCTCATCCTAGACAAGTGATCAGCCACACTATTTTCTACCCCCTTCTTATCAACAATCTCAAGATCAAACTCTTGTAAGAGAAGCAACCAGCGGAGGAGCCTCGGCTTGGCATCTTTCTTCGTGTAGAGGTACTTTAAGGCAGCGTGGTCCGTATGAACTACTACCTTGGATCCCACTATGTAGCTGCGAAATTTATCGAATGCGAAGACAACGGCTAAGAGTTCCTTCTCCGTGGTGGCATAGCGAGTCTGTGCCTCGTCGAGTGTTCTACTCGCATAGTAGATAACGTTCAGTCTCTTCTCAACCCGCTGTCCTAATACAGCACCAACCGCAAAATCCGAAGCATCACACATTATCTCAAAAGGCAGCTCCCAGTTCGGAGCTTGGACAATCGGTGCGCTACAAAGGGCGGCTTTGATCTCTAGGAAGGCTTGGCGACACTCTCCATCAAACTCAAAGTCCTTCTCTTTGCACAGAAGTCTAGTGAGTGGCCTAGCAATCTTCGAAAAGTCCTTAATAAACCGTCTGTAGAAACCCGCATGTCCCAAAAAGCTCCTGATATCCTTTACTGTCCTTGGTTCACCCAGCTGCATCATAACCTCAACCTTTGCTTTGTCAACCTCAATACCACTTTCGGAGATCTTGTGCCCTAACACTATGCCCTCTTGCACCATAAAGTTGCATTTCTCCCAATTAAGCACAAGATTTGTCGCCTCGCATCTTTCCAATACCCTGCACAAATTAGACAAACACGAGGAAAAGGACGAGCCATATACGGAAAAGTCATCCATAAAGACTTCGACCGTTTCCTCTATCAAATCCGAGAATATGGAAGTCATGCAACGCTGGAAAGTGGCGGGTGCATTACATAAACCGAAAGGCATGCGTCTATATGCAAAAGTTCCATAAGGACAGGTAAAAGTGGTTTTCTCCTGATCATCCGGGTGGATAGGGATCTGGAAAAAGCCACTGTACCCGTCCAAGAAACAATAAAACGGATGACAAGCTAGACGTTCAAGCATTTGGTCGATGAATGGTAAAGGAAAATGGTCTTTCCTAGATGCAGCATTAAGCTTTCTATAGTCAATGCACATTCTATGTCCAACTATTACCCTAGAAGGGATCAGCTCATCGTTCTCGTTCTTGATGACTGTGATACCACCCTTTTTCGGGACGCAATGTACAGGTGAAACCCATGTACTGTCCGAAATCGGGTAAATAATCCCAGCATCAAGAAGCTTTAAGACCTCTTTCTTAACTACTTCTTTAAGCTTTGGGTTCAATCTACGTTGGTGCTCAATTGATCCCTTCGATTCGTTCTCAAGATGAATTCTGTGAGTGCAAAGAGTAGGGGAGAGACCCTTGATATCATCTAGCGAATAACCAAGAGCTCTCCTGTACTTTCGCAACTCAGCAAGAAGGGTATCAAGCTCATGAGGGGCTAATGCAGCATTCACTATGACAGGATATGTGGAGTTAGGACCTAAGAACGCATACCTGAGCCCCTTTGGAAGAGGTTTAAGCTCAACTTTCGGTGCCTTGAGCTCGGACCAGTCGTCATCAGCTGGCTGGGAAGGCGAGACTTCTTTACTCGGATTCTGTCCGAGCGCAAACAGGTTCACAACCTGTTTGTCATCCTGTTTGTCATCTGAGGCTGTCTCAACAAGTTTTTCTAAACCGATTTCCCCTGTCTCAGCTTTGTTTGTGTCCAGCAGCCAAGCATAACCCAAACTCTCAGCCTGCAAACACCCAAATTCAGCATTGTCCTTAGTGAGAGCTACTTGCAGCTTATCCTCAACATTTAACTCTTCCAAGTACTCGTCAGCCAGTTGGTCTAAGGTCTCGATGTAGAACGACTCGCCACTCATGGTCGGCTGCTTCATCACATCGTTGATATCGAAGACCATCCTACAGTCTTTACCCAGATTCAGCTCTATTTTTCCACGCTTCACATCAATAACAGCTCCAGCGGTTGCCAAAAAGGGCCTTCCCAAGATCAATGGATCCTTGGGTTCCTCATCCATTTCCAGCACTATGAAATCCGTGGGCACTACCACATTTCCGACTTTGAGTGGCATGTCCTCTAGCATTCCCTTTGGTAGTCTTATGGAACGGTCGGCTAGCACTAGGGAGAAGTTACACCTCTTGTAGTCGCTGAAACCAAGTCGCTTAGCTACGGTCAGAGGCATGATACTAACGCTCGCTCCCAAGTCACATAAGCTGTTTCTGAAAGATAGTGGGCCTAGAGAGCAAGGTAAAGTGAAGCTTCCTGGATCGCCTAGCTTCTTAGTGACCACTCTACTTTGGATTATGGCACTACACTCCTGAGATAGCACTACCATGCCTTGAACCTCTTTGGTCCTTTCTAAGATGGCGTCTTTGAGAAATTTCTGGTATGGCGGTATCAACATTAGGGCGTCCAGAATTGGCAATTTAACTTCAATCTCATCCATAACCTTGTCAAAAAGTCCCTTATACTTGGCTATCAGCTGTTTCTTGAACCGACCCGGAAACGGCATCGGAGGTTTGTAAGGCGGAGGGACAAAAGGAGTTTCCGTCCTCTTTTTGTCCTCATGGTTGCCGTTTCTGGATGTCTCTCTTGTCTTTCTGGCTTCCGACTCATTCTCAGCTGGAACTTCAGCATCGCCCTCAACTAAATCCTCCTCCACTTGAATCACAACGTCCTCGTTGGGACTCACCGGAGCGGTACGCGGCGGGAGATTGCGGCCACTGCGAAGAGTGATAGCTTTCGCGTATTCTTTCGGGTTGGGGATCGGTTTTCCGGGCAGCGTTCCCTTCGAGCTGCTGTTGTGATGAGACTCCAAGTACTGAACCTTGGAGCTTAGTTCCTCGATCTTTCTGGTGAGCTCATGGTGTGAACTGTCGACTTTGTTGTGGATTTCAGCCAACTTGATGTGAAGGTCACTCGCCCCTGTAACTTGTCCCTGAAGAAGCTGTTTCAGCATACTCGTCGTATCCGAATCCTGACTTGAACTGCTGCCTGCCTGACCTTGAGTAGAAACTTGCTGTGGTGAACCAAATGTTTTAGGTGGATAACCTTTCTTGTAATAGACCACTTGCTGTCCACTTTGCTGTCCTCCTTGTGGCTGGTTTTGCTGTCCACTGTTCTGCTGGTTTGGTTGTGGAGGGTAGACTTGGTCTTGAGGATTCTCAACGTTGGTAGAACGGTAGGAAAGGTTGGGGTTGTTCTTGTAGTTGATGAACCCCCGTTGGTAACCGCCCTGATTGTTGACGTAATGGACCTCTTCAACCTGTTGTTCCTCCTCCTCTTCGACAACATCATCCTCACAAACAAAATGCACATGCTTCTGCTGACCGCTGATCATCTTGTCGAACTTATCGTTGAGTGTTTTTATCTCTTTCTTGAGCTTCTCTTCGGTAAGTGAGCTGCCTCTATCAGATCGGTCATATTCCTCGTTGTAATTGCCATCACTAGTAGCGATGTTCTCAACCAAAAGCAATCCATCATCAACATCTTGACCCATGAAGTATCCATTGCTAGCTGTGTCCAACAACATGCGGTACTTCGGTAAAACTCCGCGGTACAACGTACTCAGCAAATTCTCCTTGGAGAAACCGTGGTGGGGGCATTGCATCTGGTAGCCTTTGAAACGCTCATATGCTTCGCTGAAGGTCTCGCTGTTGAGCTGCGTGAAACCCGAGATTTCGTTCCTCAACTTCGCAGTCCGGGATGTCGGAAAGAACTTAGCCAGAAATGCGCGCTTGCATTGGTCCCAAGTAGTGACCGAACCTTCAGGTAAAGAAGTCTCCCAAGCTAATGCTTTTCCGCCCAAAGAGAAAGGAAAAAGCCGTAACTTGAAGCCATCTTCGGAAACACCATTTATTTTCTGCAACGAACAGAGTCGGTCAAACTTGTCAAGGTGCTTCAACGGATCCTCATCCCTCATGCCGTGAAATTGCGAATTCTCCACCAAAGAGATCAAGCTGGTCTTGATTTCAAAGTTGTTATTGGGGACTGGTGGTGGGGTAATTCCGTGGCGGTTAAGGTGAGAATTCGGAGTATCGCCAGCCCCGATTTGTCGAGCAACACGTGGAGGATGAACGGGATGTGCTGCGGCCTGCTGGTTTGCGGCCTGCTGGTTTGCGGCTTGCTGGTTTGCGGCCTGCTGTGCCGCCTGAGGCGGTGCACGTACCACTGGTGGGTCTGCCATTTGCTCAAAATGCTGGTCGTTCTGAAAAGCCTGCTGCTCAGCTGCTAGCTGCTGTTCAGCCCTGAGTTGTGCTTGCCGTTCTCGCTTGGCTCGTTCTGCTCGATCAAGATCACTTGTGTCAAGCAAATTGTGAGCTCCACGTGATCGAGTGTGCATAAACCTGCAAAAGAAAGAAGGCAAATCCCAGACAACAAACAAGCTAACACGTTGTTATAATCCTGCAAAAGAGAAAAGCAGCTCCCAAATGACAGGTATGAAACAAACTATGGAAAGTGAAAATAAAAAACTTGATCTTGAAAACAATCTAAATCGAAAATGATCAAACGTAAAACTCCAAATGGCAACGGCGCCAAATTGAACCTGTTTGGAGTTGACCCGCGTTTTACCTGATCTGTTTTCCGTCGGCAAACAGGTTCTCAACCTGTTTCTCATCCTGTTTCGCCCAGACTTCACTCCTTCTTCAATCTTCACTCCATTTCTCCCCCTTTTCAGCTCCAAAACTCCTGGTACAACTCCCAAATGCACAACTAATGCAATGCAAGTCCTAAATGCCATGTGTTTGTACAATGCAAGAGATTTACACTAAAATGCTAAAGATATGAGCTAATATGGGGGCGAAACTAGATGGAATGTGCTCCTAAATGCATGCAAAATACAGAGACATCAGTATACTACATATGGCTTCCCCGGGTCGGGTAATGCCAACACTGGTGTACTAGTCAACATCTCCTTGAGCTTCCCAAAGCTCTCCTCGCACTCCTGCGACCACACAAACGGCACATCCTTGCCGGTCAACCTCGTCATCGGCTGAGACATACTCGCAAACCCCTTGACGAACCTCCTGTAGTAGCCTGCTAAACCCAGAAAACTCCTGATCTCGGTAGCACTACTCGGTCTAGGCCAATCCCTGATAGCCTCAATCTTAGCCGGATCCACAGAAACTCCCTCTGCAGAAACAATGTGGCCAAGAAAACCCATCTCCCTCTGCCAAAAGCTGCACTTGCTCAACTTAGCAAACAGCTTCTGCTCTCGAAGCTTCTCCAAAACAAGCCTCAAATGAGTCGCATGCTCCTCTGGACTCCTCGAATACACCAAAATGTCATCAATGAAAATAATGACAAACACATCCAGAAACTCCCTGAATACGTCGTTCATCAACCTCATAAATGCTGCCGGCGCATTAGTCAAACCGAAAGGCATGACCACAAACTCGAAATGTCCATACCTCGTCCGAAAAGCTGTCTTCCGGACATCTGCCTCATCTATCGGGATCTGATGATAACCCGATGCCAAGTCAATCTTGGAGAACCAAGTAGCCCCTCTCAACTGATCCAACAACTCATCGATCCTCGGAAGTGGGTACCTGTTCTTCACTGTGACTCGGTTAAGACCCCGATAATCGATGCACAACCGAAAACTGCCATCCTTCTTTTTCACAAACAACACTGGCGCTCCCCAAGGCGAAACACTAGGTCTGATGAACCCTTTACTCAAAAGGTCCTCTAGCTGCTTCTTCAGCTCTGCCATCTCTGCTGGAGCCATCCTGTAAGGTGTCTTCGATATCGGAGCTGTCCCGGGCTCTAATTCAATCGTGAAAGGATCTGACCGAGATGGTGGCAATCCCTTCAGCGACCGAAATACATCCTCGAAATCCTGGACAACCTGAATATCCTGCAGACTCACCTCACCACTGGACTCTGTCATAGTGATCGTCGCCAAATAGGCTTCGCAGCCCCGCTCTAACAACTGCTCTGCCTGAATAGCTGAAATCACTATACTCCCTGAAGTCGGTCTCACTCCCTGATAAACCAACTTCCCTGCATCCTGCTCGAACACCACTCTACCTCTGTAGCAATCCAGATGAACTCGGTATAGAGATAACCAGTCCATCCCCAAAATCACGTCATACAGTTCCACTGGACTGATGACCAAATCAGCTGGCATAGACTGCCCCGCAATACGCACATCAACTGCTCTAGCTCTGCCCGAAGTAGCCAAATAACCACCACCAGCCACCTTGACAAAGCCTGAAGCCTCGCCATCGCTACTCCGAATACCACTACCCTCAGCTCTCTCCGGAGTTATGAAGCAATTAGATGCTCCCGAGTCAAACAGAACGTGAGACTCAAAACCTCCAACTAACAAGGTCCCTACACAATTCCACAAGTGTTGAGAACCTCTAACTCTATCACAGTAAAATAACAGAAACAGACAACACCAACAATTCTACCTTAAGAATTTAAAAGTCTGAGTCAAGATTTTACCTGTGATCTGGCCTGACTGACTGGTCTGGCCCACCTCTGCCGAAGTATACACTCTCGGCGCTCCACCTGACTGCAACGCCGCAACCTGCGCTGCTGACTGAATCGCCAACGGCTGAATCGCCGCTGCCACTGCTCTCTGCTGCAACTTGGGACACATAGTCTTGATATGCCCCGGCTCCCTGCAGTAGTAGCACACTGTCGACTCTCTGGATCCCGCCCTCTTGGGGCAAGTCGCAACTCTGTGATCCAGACCCCCACAACCAAAACACCCACCCGTACTCGGGCTACTAGCAGATATCTCGTCTGCTCTCCTCTTCTGGCCCTGCGCAGGCCTACTGCCCCTGCCGTAACCAGAACTGTAACCTCTACGCTGCTGATGCTGCTGCTGGCCCCGAGGATGGGTAGCAGGAGCAACTGCAACTGGCACAACCGCCGTACTCACCGGCTCACGCAAGTCCTCCTCAATGGACGCTGCCAACTCCACTAAACCAGCTCTGGTGTGGTACATACCACCTCTGCACTGAGTCCTGATGTTCCTCCGAAGCCCCTGGAGAAACCGCGATGTCAATGCTCGCTCACTGATCAGCTCACCACCAGAAAAGACCACCAATCTGCAGAACTCTGCATCATACTCCCGAACAGACCTCTCACCCTGAGTCAAGTCCAAAAACCTCAACTGCAGCCTGTCACGAGCCTCCTGAGGGAAAAACTTGTGGTTGAACTCCTCGACGAAGTCAACCCAAGTCCAAACCTCTCTCCTGGTCCTAACAGACCTCCACCACAAATGTGCATCACCCCCAAGGTAGTGCACCGCCAGCTCAACCTGAAACTGTGCCGGACAACGAACAGAATCGAAGTTCCGCTCCAACCTCTGACGCCACTCGTCAGCCTGCTCTGGAGTAACCCCGCCCTCAAACGTAGGCGTACCAATCCTCTGCATCTCCCTCATCATCTCACGATAAGGCGAAAACCCAACTGCAACACCCTGCTGCACCACAGCCTCCTGCTGCTCAACAAAACCGGCACCAACATGTGCCCCGGCACCAACCTGTGCCCCGGCACCAACCTGTGCCCCGGCCGCTGGAGGTGCAACCGGAGCCTGCTGTGGAACTGCCTCTGGAAGACGTGCCAAAAGCTGCGTCAGTAGCCCCACAATCAAATCACCCTGAGCAAGAGCCGCGCCCCCACCGGGAACTGCTCCTGCCCCCGCGCCACCCCCGACGCCCAAACTAGCCCCACCGGCTAACGAAACAGACTGTGTCACCGACGCTGCCGCCACACTAGGCGCCGCACTCTCCACTGAGGCCTCAGCCTCTGGCACTCCACGACCAGCACCCCGACCTCCACGACCTGCTGCTCGCCCACCGCGACCAGCTCCTCTGCCCCCACGGGCTGCACCGCGACCACGACCACGGCCACGACCACGACCTGCGTCCATCTCTCTGCACTACCACCAAGTACAGAAAAAGAGCAAGGTCAACACACAAACACAAAGCACAACACACCAAATATCCAACTCACTTACCCGCGGAAAACTGGAAGACCGAGAGGATGAGATTAAACCACTAATCGACTAACTCACATAATCAATTAACCACATAGTCCAATTCATCCAATACTAACAGTCCTAAAACCGACTACGCTCTGATACCAAAATGAAACAACCGAATTTTTTTTTTTTTTTATAAATAATTAGCCCAGATTAATATTCCCATAAATATTAATCCTCAACAGCTAATTCAACACAATGCGGAAGAAAACCAATAATATTAAATCATAATTAACTATTCAACAATAACCAACAAAGAATAAAACCAATAAACCAATAACCAATAAGCAACCTAAGCCGGTTTGCTACATTATTAAAATAAAGTCTAACACCCTAAACTCATGAATTCTCAATCAACCACATCATAAATGCCAGAATCCAAATCCTAATCTCATCATCCTCTTCTCTCGGTCTCTTTCCGCGGATGAACATTGCTGTTACCTGCATCACATTACGAAAGAGATGCGTAAGTATTATCATAAATACTTAGTGAGTGGATCATCCTGCCTACAGGCCAATTACGTCAAACACTAGACAAAACATCACAATAATCAACAACAATAACAATACTCAACATTAATCAACAGTATAAACCATCCCTGTCAGGAAACACTCACGTTTCCTGACACCCAGGTTGGTGTCGACCGACACCTCTATGGTGTCGATCGACGCCATCCTTCTGAGTGTCGATCGACACCCGGAGGTGTGTCGATCGACACCAGCTCGACGACCCGAAGCCAAAATCTACAAAACAGCGCAGTTTCACAGATAAACACAGATTCGGGGTTTTCAAGGCCCCAAAATGAATCAAATCAACCAAAACTCGAAGAACACGAAGAACATCAATCCTAAACTCAGAAAATCCACGAAAACTCTAGTGAAACGGACCTACAGTCACGCACTCACCTTGGATTTAACGGGAGAAAAGAAAGGAGATGAAACAAGGCTCAGATCTGCTCCAGGAACTCGAAATTTCTCACCAAAATCGCCTCCTTCTCTCTGCAAAAGTCCAACCTCGAAAACTGTGCCTTTGCTCTGCGGCTACAGTGTTTTAATCGCGAGTTAGGGCTTCAATCGCCCAAAACCGAGCCAAACCGCAATCACTTGAATCAAACCGGTCGATTTCACCATAACCGGTGTCGATCGACACCCTCCCTTGGTGTCGGTCGACACCACTCGACCAAACCAATTCCAATTGCAAATCGATCGACTTAAACCGGAAATCAAACCCGATAACCGGTGTCGATCGACACCCTTCGGGTGTCGATCGATACTAGTCGTTCAGAAGCATTTAACACACTTTCTTCGCGATGCTTGAACCTTAGACCGACTGCACAACAATCAAACAAGAACATGCACAGCCAATCCTCAATTCACACCTCTAAGAGCATGTGCCAACTACTCCCGAACCCCTAGCATCGTCCAACACCACTTCCAACACAACTTTCTGGTTCACGGATGTTACATAATCTCTCTAATCTCTCTCTCTCGGAGAAAACTTGCAATGGTTTTCTGTATCCAGTTGCCTGAAAGACCTGTTACGGTTTGTTCTCTGTCTCTTTCTCTCGTTCTTTATATCTGCCCCTCGCTTTTCCTCATTGATTATATTATTAGTTTGTTTTCATGGATTCTTAATTGACCCATTTTCAATATCTAGGGATTTTTTTTGTTGGTATGGTTAATATATTAAATCTCGAATCTATTAGTGTTTTCAATAATCTATGGCTTTTTTTGGTTTGGGTAATCTTGTAGACCTCGATTTTATTACTGTTATCAAAATCTTAAATTTTGAATTTAATTCAATGTTTTTCATTGTCAAATTCCATAATTGGATGAATCTCTTTTTTTTCCACATTTAAAAGTTGCATGAAGCTGCACACATATCCGGCAAGTGTTGTTGTCTTACAAAAAACATGGACTTAAATGTGCTTCCCATTTGTGACAAACTGTATCAATAAGGCTGTCTTCTTCGATTTGGAGACACATCCGTTAATTTTGACAATCTTCTTGGATGTGACAAAACACATCCATTAATTGTGTTTTTTGGATTTTTTTTTTTACATGTTTTCATAACTAGGGTTTTTGTTAGCTTTGTGAATCTCGAATCTATTGTCTTCTAACGAGAGCTCTATTACCGACTATGATCAGTGGACACCTTTTCTAACGAGAGAACTATACCGACATTGTGCATATTCAGCATTTTGGATCCTCGGCTAAACTCAAACACTCCCGCTGACCACCAAAGCAGAATGAGTCTCTTCTATGATCGGATGCACAAATGACTTGAAATACTCTGTGCATGATGGGAATTTGGTAGGGATCTTATCAACCTATGAAACCAAAACACGACCAAATCCACAAAAGCATTTGGTGTGTTCTGTTTTGATAGGTGGATAAAATCACTACCACATTCCCTCAAGCACAGGGTGTTTTAACTCATTTGTGAATCCAATTATTGAAGAAACACATTCTGCTCTGTTGTTGGGATACACTTTGAGCACACTCAAAACTTCTTTTATTTTCTTACATATCTTCAAATATCGTCATCTTGCTTTTGCCTTGTTTACCCGAGTTTCTGCGGGTTCTACATGTGAGTACTCCTCTAGAATATGTGCTTGTGGTTTCTTAATAATAAAAGTACTTAATCGGCACAATCTAGGAAAAATAACATTTAAAATGGTTTTTCTGTGGTAGAATAATTAAAACAATTTTTTGCTGATTGTTTCTTTTTTTTTTTTTGCTAATATTCAAGACAAAATTCAAGCAATCAATAAACAAAATTCTAAATCAGACACGATAGTTAAGGAAGCTAAATATAACACTTACATGCTAAGCAATCCTCACCAAAATGCAACACGTTTCAAAATTTATCTTTTCAAACTAAAATTTATTATGTTGCAAATATTGTTGGAACAAATCAGTATTTTGTTGCAAACTTGTAGAAAAACCAAAGGCTACATATTTGCAACGAATAATTTCTGACAATAATTTTGTTGGAATTTTTCCATGATTTACCTACAAATCTTGATTCCTTGCGACCCGCATATTTGGTAACTGGCATGTGTGACTAAACAAAATCCTACAACGAAACGTTCTTCCCAATGGTTTTGTTTGATTTGTTTTCCCATTTTATTTTTTGGTAATATGACCGGATTTTATGGAATTACAAGATAATATTTATTTTAGTTTTAAATTTTTTTTTATCAAATTTTTTCAACCCGCTCCTACACATTTCCTCTGATATAAAATCCCTACACTCTCCTCTCTATCAATACATCTCTAATCTCTAAACACCTTTCTCTATATCTCTTTGTTTCTCTGTCTGTCTGTCTGTTTGTCTATCTGTTTGTTTGTTTGTTTGTTTGTCTGTCTGTCTGTTTGTTTGTTCGTTTGTCTGTCTCTATCTCTCTCTCTTGAGAAGAAGCTATCTTTGAGGTTTTCACTCAATTCTAACACTTTTTTTTTTGCATCACTGATTCCTCCACTCGTTCTTATTCAGGACAAAATAAATTATTTTTATGGTTTGAGAGAGTCTCCATGTTAATTCACATTTGATTATACGTACGGATCAACATGTTTATTTATTGTACTTTAGTAGTAACTCAACTGTGTCCATTAAGTAACTCTTGTTTCTCTCGTTGAAAGCTTTGATTTTTAATCCGACCAAACCTAGGACTCGAATTCCAATCCCGTTACTGATCATCATCACATATGGACTTCATTGAATAATTTGGTAAACCAAATGTTTTAGATTATCTTGATGTTTAAGTGTGGGGTAAGTGTTAAATTTTTATAGTTGCTGTTTCTGATTCTGAATAATGGGTCTTACAATGGTGAATCTTATTGTGGTTACAGGCAGAGAAGGAACCTACTTTTGAGTAGTTTCTTGTATGCGGGCATCTTAGCTAGAGCAAGCCTTAGGGGTTCGTTCTAGCCAGCCGTCACCAAAACCTAACCTTGTTAGCAACTAACACTTTGATATACTTAATGTTGTTATGATGCATGCAAAAATGTATTCAGAGTTGGATTCCCCATGATATTCGTCTAAAACACTCATCTAAATACCTGTGAAAAGGCATAATCTTTATTTGTTTTGACGCGATTTTCTTATGTGATTATTCAATGATTTCAGGCGTTTAATGACCAGGATCCTGCTTGCCTGTCAGATAGTTCTGCTATTTTACATCCGGAGGTAATTCTTTAATTGAATTTTTAGAGGCAAAAACATCTAACACTCGAAGTAAGCAACTGCTCAGGAGGACTATTTCACCATAACGCTTTGTTTTACAAGGGTAGCATGAATTGCAAGCATTGTTAGACGAGAGGATCCACTAAAGAACAACAAAGTGGTCTCTTTCTTTTTTTAGTTGCATTGAGCGATTAGTGGACTTCCATCGTTCTTGTGAGGTACAAGCATTTACATCATTATATTCATTACATAAGCAACATAGAATGGTTATCTTGTGAGGTAAAAGCATTTAGATCAGCATCACTCACTATCTTGTTCACGTTTCGCATCTTCTTTGTTTTTGGCATTTAGAGTCGAATATATGTTATGTTCGTATTAAATACTGTATTACTAATGATAGATTTACATTAATAAAACGGTATAGGAATTTACCAGGTATCAAATAAGTTACTTAACTAGTATTTAAGTATCCTTCAAATTAAATTTTATCAAGGAAAAAGCATGGTTTAAGTCTTTGAATTTGGTTTTTCTTATTTTCTCTTTCGTTTGTCAACTAGTAAATTTACTGATATAAGTATGAAATTACACAAAAACAACAAGGAACGTTTATTTATTTATTTTTAAGTCTACAGATCGACATGTTTCTTTTTTCTGTTTTTATTAGTAGTAACTCAAGTTGGGAAGGTCGTCTGGGAGACTTCTGTTAGGAGGTCATCAACAGGTGACCGTCTAGGAAATCTCTGTTAGGAGATTGTTTGTGAGATTGTCATGTTGATCGGAAGATCATATGAGGAGATCGTCGCGATGACTGAATCTAATAGAGAGTTAGGCAAACAGCCTAACAGAGAGTTAGGAGAGCTTGGCTCTGAGAGAACTAAGCCCTGAATGTTATTTTTTTGGAAGAAAAAAAATCCTCCTTCTCAACTGACACTCTTTATTTATAGATGTGATAAGTGGGCTGAAGACTTTCATTAATTAATAAATTAATTAATAAATGGGTCTGTCTTGATTCATGTTGGACTATTAATGGGGGTGACAAACCCACCATTAACAACATATCACTTCTTGTTCTGTTCCACGAATCTTGAATCTTGAATCTCACTCTCGTTTTTGTTTTTGTTTTCGTTGTTGTTACAGAATCCAACTCTTGAGCATTATACAACGTACAAAGCCTCCGATCTCAAAGCATCTGTTCATGCCTTGCAAGTTCTACAGCTTAACACCAAAGGATGCTCCTTAAACTCTATACACTTGAAGTATATGCAAGACAAGGTAAAAAAAAATGTTAATCTCGGTTTAATTTGATTTGGTTTAGGTTTAATGTAACCAGTTTTTGTTGCTAATGTTTTTTTGTACAGTTCAAATCCGTGGCGGTTTACACGTCTAACCGATCCGTTCATTCCTAACAACACACATCTGTTACCCTGTCAAATCAAATATGTTCACAGTTTAACCAAATTATTCCGGTTTAGTGTAGACTTCTCAAAGCTGATTTGTTCCGATAGAAAAATGGAGATTTAAAATGTGTGTTGCATTTTGGTAATTAACACTTATTAAACACGAGTTTTGGTTGACTAAATTGATATTATAATCGGCTAGGTCAACCCAAGTTTGTGATTTATTATGCTAAATGAAAAGTTTGTAAAAAATGCGTATCTTCGTCAGGAAACAACCAAGCCTTTTTTTTTATAAACGATTATAATAAATTATTAATGCGGAAATTCTCGAAAGAAATCAATAATATTAAATCATAAAAAGCCGTTCAACAAATAACCAATAACCAATAAAGCCAATAAAGAATAAGCAACCTAAACACCAGGTTTGCTACGTTATTAAAATAGAACTAACATCCTAAAATAATGAATTCCTTGTCTACCACAACAAGATAGCCAATATCAAATTCCTAATCTCATCATCCTCTTCTCTCGGTCTCTTTCCGCGGAAGAACATTGCTGTTACCTGCATCACATTGGAATAGAGATGCGTAAGTATTATCATAAATACTTAGTGAGTGGATCATCCTGCCTACAGGCCAAGTACGTCAAACACTAGACAATACATCAACAATAATCAACAACAAGAACGATAATCAACAACATAAACCTCCATGTCAGGAAACACCCACGTTTCCAGACCACCCAGGTCGGTCTCGACCGACACCTCTATGGTGTCGATCGACGCCAGCCTCCTGAGTGTCGATCGACACTCATCGAGTGTCGGTCGACACCAGCTCGACGCCCAGACACCAGAAGCTACAAAAAGCGCATAGCAAAATCTCAAACACACAATCAAAGGGTTTTCAACGCCCCAATACAATCCAAAACACGATTTCCAATAAGAACAACTCAATAACACAATAACAAACTCAAACCCAAGGAATCTCTAGTGATAAACGGACCTACAGTCACGCACTCACCTTGAAAAGGATTAAAAGGAAGGAAATGAGAAGAACAGGGATGAACAGCAACCGATCTAGCTCATAAACTCCACAAAACTCTCTGAAAATCACCTCCTTCACTCAAAAACGCCTCTGGAACTCTTCTTTCTCGAAAAAGTGACTTTTCACGCGGCCACAAGCTTTTAATCGCGAGTCTAGGGCTTCTCTCGCTCAAACCGGCCCAAAACCAGCCGACTTAAATCAAACCGGTCGACTTTCCAATAACCGGTGTCGATCGACACCCTTCCTTGGTGTCGGTCGACACCCCTCGACCGAAACCATACCAACTTCAATTCGATCGACTAAACTCGGAATCGCTCACGATAACCGGTGTCGATCGACACACCCCTTTGGTGTCGATCGACACTAGGTATTCAAGAGCTTTTTACACATTTTCTTCGAGATGTTTGAACCTTAAACCAACTGTACAACAATCAAACAAGAACATGTACAATTAATTCTCAATTCACACCTCAAAGAGCGTATGTAATCTGAGGTAAAAGCATTTAGATCAGCATCACTCACTATCTTGTTCACGTTTCGCATCTTCTTTGTTTTTTGCATTTAGAGTCGAATATATGTTATGTTCGTATTAAATACTGTATTACTAATGATGGATTTACATTAAGAAAACGGTATAGGAATTTACCAGGTATCAAATAAGTTACTTAACTAGTATTTAAGTATCTTTGAATTTGGTTTTTCTTATTTTCTCTTTCTTTTGTCAACTAGTAAATTTACTGATATAAGTATGAAATTACACAAAAACGACAAGGAACGTTTATTTATTTACTTTTAAGTCTACAGATCAACATGTTTCTTTTTTCTGTTTTTATTAGTAGTAACTCAAGTTGGGAAGGTCGTCTGGGAGATTAGGAGGTCATCAATAGGAGAGCGCCTAGGCAATCTCTATTAGGAGGTCGTCATTGGGAGATCTCTGTTAGGAGGTCGTCGTAGGGAGATCATCCGGGAGATCGTCATTGGGAGATCTCTGTTAGGAGGTCGTCTGGGAGACTTCTGTAACCAGTTTTTGTTGCTAACGTTTTTTTTGTACAGTTCAAATCTGTGGCGGTTTACACGTCTCCAAAGCTACCTGACAAGCTATTCTGAGAAGCAAAGAGACTAAACCGAGCCGTTCATTCCTAACAACACACATCTGTTACCCTGTCAAATCAAATATGTTCACAGTTTAACCGGATTATTCCGGTTTAGTGTAGACTTCTCAAAGCTGATTCGTTCCGATAGAAAAATGGAGATTTAAAATGTGTGTTGCATTTTGGTAATTAACACTTATTAAACACGATTTTTGGTTGACTAAATTGATATTATAATTGGCTAGGTCAACCCAAGTTTGTGATTTATTATGCTAAATGAAAAGTTTGTAAAAAACGCGTATCTTCGTCATGCGCTATGAGATTATGAAACTATCCTCACCAGGATACCGTTTTTTGTTGCATTTTGGTAAAGATTGCTTAGCATGTAAGTGTTATATTTAGTTTTTAGCTTCCTTAACTAACGTGCCTGATTTGGAATATTGTTTGTTGATTGCTTGAATTTTGTCTCTTGAATATTAGCAAAAATTTGAAACAATTAGCAAAAAAAAAAAATTAATCAGTCGTGTACCACGGAAAAACCACTTTAAATGTTATTTTCTCTTAGATTGAGCCAATTAATTAAATTTTTATTAACTAAACACAAACACAAATTCTAGAGAAGTACTCGCATATAACACCCGCAAAAACTCGGGTAAACAAGGCAAGAGCATAATGATGATATTCAAAGATTTGTGAAAGAATTAAAGAAGCTTCATGGCAGAGGATAATCCTGAAAAAAGTTCTTCCAACCAAAGGAGACTTTCTAATTTGTTGTTTAAAACAACCCCACCTTCTACATGTTTTTTCTTTATAGGGTTCTTCAGATTTTAAGAAACTGTGAAATGTTTTAAAAAAAAAATCATACAAATTTTTTATGTTTTTGAATTTCCAGGAAAGAATGGAGTAAGAAAAGTCGTGTACCCACTACCCATAAAGCAAGCAACAAAGGTAAATATAATCAAATTTGATGAGTTTTGATCAAAAGCTTCAGTATTTATCCAAAAATGTTATTAACCTAGAATCTGAAGATGAGGCAACCACAGTCTAGAAGATGATACATAGGGAAGACGATCACCTAGAAGGATCTAGGTTTGGACGATGATGAACTGATGAGAGACAAATATTGATAAAAGGATGTTATTATAGTATAAAAGATTTGAGTCCAGAGGACCAGCGTTGCACTATGAACTATGAGACTTGAAATGAAGCTAAGACAAGATTGATTGGTTTGGTTGTGATTAAGTAACAAGTGACGAAAGCAAATAATGATATAAATTCAATATGGAACAAGCACTAGACCGAGGCAAATCGCAGGAGCTCATGAAAAGTAACCGAATGCCTATTCAGGCCAATGATTTAGGACAGGTTTCGAACTCGAACACGAAAGTATGCTAATCCACTCTCGTGATCTTAACAACTTTGCTAATCACTCTAGATGTCTAAACTCTCGTTTGAATCTAGCAGTTAAAAGCAAGCAATATAAACAGGTTCGATATGTTCACGATTCGCCTTAGCATCAACTCTCGCAGGCTAAGGACGAATCGTTCACCAATGATTGTTCTATCAACCTATAACACTTTTGATGCATAGATTAACTAAGGATCTAAAACCGAGTGATCAAATCGACTTTAGCTTTAAGACTATCAGAGGTGAAAACAAACGATTCTTTTCATCTAAGATCCCAAGATACGACAACCTTAGCTGATGGTCGAAGTTGCCACAATCCGAAGATTAGGGACGTTCTTGTTGAGGTATGTATCCAACTTAATGGACGCACTCTAGTTGATCTTTCGATTCAAAGATTAAACGTCCTATCTGCATTCGATCAACTAACTCATGAAACTCCCTTGAAAAACCTAGATCTAGCTAAAGGACTACTCAGACATGGCGAGAATGATAACAACAATGGATAAAACGGAATTCATTGAAAAATAAACAAAGAACAAAGGTTCAGAAATCTTCTCCAATACTGTCACAATGGTTCAGAGATCTTCTCCTTACAAAACAATGAAAAACTCCAAAAGCGTCTCGCAAAAAAAAAAAACGTAGCCGAAACAATGGTTCAAAATAGGTCTAAGTAGTTCGGGGTTGAGCGTGTTCGATCGGACGGCTCAGATGGAAGCACGTGATCGAACGGTGTGTAAGCGTCGTGACAGTACTCGACGAAACGACGTCGTGGGGGCGCTCGACCGAACGACGTCGTGTAGGCACGCGATCGAACGACGTCGTGCAGGCACGCGATCGAGTGACAGCATGCATGCACTCGATCGAGTGACAGCATGCATGCACTCGATCGAGTGACAGCATGCATGCACTCGATCGAGTGATGTCTTGATAGCACTCGATCGAGTGGTGTCTTGAAATCACTCGGTCGAGTGGTGTATGGGGCTGAGCGGTCGAATGCACCAGTGGTCTGAGCGGTCGAATGCACCAGTGGTCTTAGCGGTCGAGTGCACCATTGGGCTGACATGTCTTCACAAAAAACGTCATAACTCTTCAACCGCTTATCGGAATGACCTCAAACCGGTGCCAAATGAAAGCTAACTCAATTTCCTGTCTTGGAGGCGCTCGATCGAATGGTATTGTGGAGGCATTCGACCGAATGGTGTTGTGTAAGCATTCGATCGAGTGCTGTAGTGGCTGCTTGACATGTCTTCACAAAAACCGTCATAACTCTTCAACCGCTAATCGGAATGACCTCAAACCGGCGGCAAATGAAAGCTAACTCAATTTCCTATTCAGATCGATCGAGTGTTGTTGAGGATGCACTCGACCGAGTTGTTTAGGAGCACTCGGTCAGGTGGCTGCAGTGGAAGCGCTCGGTCGAGTGGTACAATGAGGCGCTCGGTCGAGTTGTGCATGGCGTTGAATGGGCACTCGGGCGAGTGGTCGAGCGGTTGTGATTGAGCGGTTCCGAATGACGGCCTTTTTACTCTTTTTTCCTTCTTTCACCTCTTGCTGCTCCTTGTTGCCGAAACTCTCCTTGGAACGTCTTTAGACCTGAAAAGACTCGACAAAAACTAGAAAGACTCGGAAAACTCGTGAAAACAACGGTTAGAAAGCGTCAAAAACGCAAGACATCAACTCCCCCGGACTTATTCTTTTGCTTGCCCTCAAGCAAACATAAATTCCAAGAGCAGGGAAGAGGTTTGAAAACGCGGGAACTCACAAATCATCAGCAACCATACCCCGAAGGAAAATCATTAGACCTCAATAAACAAGGCTTGAACAGCGCATAATCACTATAGTCCCGTCAAGGTCTCGCAATCCATATCCCTTCATGAACCTGCATCCTGCAGAAGCTCTAGCTACACATTGGTTAACTCTCTACATTCATTTAGAATAAGCGTGGACCTCTCATCAAGAACATTACACAGGGTAGACGGTGTTGGGTATCAAAAGGTCTATTTATTGGTGAGGTTAAAGTGTTTAAGGGTTACCAGATACGCCGGAGGATGCATGATATCGCGCAAAACCGCAAGAGAGAATGGTTCTGTTGACAGCCACAGTTCCCAACCACTTCACTCCTCAACTCCTTGTATGTTGGATTTCACCCAATGTTGCTTTAACTCCACGCCTTGATGTATGGTATGCCTTGGAGATTTTTGCACCGAGCTTGTCATTTTATTGAATCACTAGTTCCTTTCCTCAAATTTTTCGGTTTTTTTTTTTTTTTTTTTTTTTTTTTTTTTGAGGGGAACTAGTGTCAATGAGCTCGAAATTATTACCGTGTATTCGCGCTTCTCCAAGGAGTGACCATCTTTTC
This sequence comes from Erythrophleum ivorense, assembly GCA_026724425.1. NCBI lineage: Eukaryota > Viridiplantae > Streptophyta > Magnoliopsida > Fabales > Fabaceae > Erythrophleum > Erythrophleum ivorense. The sequence continues at coordinate 725,453 of JAIUCV010000394.1, forward strand.
GGCCCAGACTCCATATTCCACCATCTCTTCCCATTCTCATGTTAAAGATGAACACTCGTCTTGAATGCGGTTGGGAAACTGTGTCGAATCTTTCTCTCCGACGTTTTTGCACATATCTGCATATACGACAAAGAAGAACAGAGTGCATGAGGTCTGAAAGGGGATAAGGTTCGAGGTGGGGTACCAACCAAAAATGGGTTGGCCACTCAGGATCAACAGAGAGTGGTGAAGTGAATAAGAAGTCCTGAGTGTATGATCCGTTTCCCTGACATAACGTTCCTAATGAGAAGAATTATAAATCAGATTAGAAGTCCAAAATCATTAGAGTCAACCAAATGCTTCACTAAAAATTTCTGCAAAGCGAAAAATTTCTGGGGGAAGTCCGACCAAAAGGGTATTCCAGCTTTTTGCACCTAACAAACCCTGCAAAATTGGTCACTAGATCGAAAGAATTCAAGAGCATAAGAGGTTGTAGATCATCATCAGATTTAATCATTGTTCCCTACAAGTTTTGACTCAATAAAACGTTGACTCAAAGAAAACATCAAAATGACTCAAGATGAAAAAGAAAACGAAAGAAAGAAAATGACGTTAGTAAACACAAAGACTCTCCCCGGACTTACTTCACACCGTCCCGGTGTGAAAATAAATCAGAGAGAGAGATAAACAGACTCAATAGAAAATAAGATAAAATGATATAATGCAACGGGAATGGGAGGTGTTACTGCGCTATAGCTGAGCTGGTGCGTTGGCACTGCGGCTCTGGCCAGGCGCTAAGCGCCCATCAGCTTCATTTCCATCACTCAGGCCAGCATGATCCTCTTCAGTCGCAGGTGCGTGGAATGATCAATCGTTCGACCGATCGTTCTGTCAACTATCTGTTCTGCTTCCTCTGCGAGACTCCTCCGGATCGATCGGTCCAGCAACCGATCGATCGATTGCCCCTGTTTTTTTTTTTTTTTTTTTTTTTTTTTTTTTTTTTTGAAACAGAAAGACAAAACCGAAAGTTAGCAACTAAAAAAAAATTAAAGACTCAAGTTAGGGACTCTTACCGGTGGGTTGCCTCCCACCAAGCGCTTGTTTTAAGTCATTAGCTCGACTTGTATGAAATGCCTCAGTCAGGATGAGTAGGCGAGCTTGCTCCAAAGCAAGTCCCGCAGTCAGACATTTTCAGCTTCAGAACTCTGCTCAACATACCCTTCACAGCATCATGTCCTTTCTCTTTCAGCTCTGATGTGAGATTAACTCTGACTTTAGAGGAAGGCTTAGAGGTACCTCTGCACTTCACCTCATACTCAATTGTATCTCCAACACGTCGTTGAGGCAGCAAGGTTATGTGAGGATCTCCCTTGACCCTTTTCCTCTTTACATGTCTCCAATCGAGCGGCTCGCATGGATGATGCACTCGACCGAACGAGATGTTTGATGCACTCGATCGAGTGATGTTCTCCTTGATGTATTCGACCGAGCGAGCGGTTTGATGCACTTGATCGAATGCCATCTCGGCCTTTTCCTTTTTGCTGACTTCCTTGATAATGATGTGAGAGTCTCTATCCAAGACTTCGTCAACTCTCATGTCGCAAGGTTCTTCCTGAGGATCGACTCCAAGCATCTCTCTATTGACAATGCTGATACTGGAAGCGTGTTTGGTGGTTCCGGTAGTGGGGATGGCCTTATAGAAGACCTTCTCATCGACTTTAGAGAAAGAGACTCTCTTATTAGGCAGATCAACAACTGCACCCACTGTGGCCAAAAAGGGTCTTCCGAGAATCAACGGCACGTCAGAATCCTTGCTCATCTCCACGACTTGAAAATCAGTTGGAACAAGACAATTTCCAACTTGAACAGATAAGTTCGGAATGGTCCCATATGGGGTCGTGGTAGAAGAGTTTGCAAATGTGAGAGTGAAATCAGAAGGGTTTATATCAGCAACTATCAACTTCTCTGCAATAGCTCTTGACATCAGATTCACGCTAGATCCAGAGTCACAGAGAGACTCTTCGAATCGAACTCCAGTAATGGAGCAAGGAACAGCAAACTTCCCAGGGTCTTCAACCTTGGGCAAATGCTTCAATGGTGGTGGTGAACTCTTCGTCTTGATAAACAGAGCCTTAATATCTTCCAAACTTTCTCTGCAGTTCACAAAGAAATGACACAATGGACGACTCTCTAAGGCTTCTTCGAACGAGATTGTAGGAGGAAGCCTTCTCACCATTTTGTAAAATCCAGCTAGCTTCTCTGCACTAATAGGCTTCATCATGTGTTTGGGAGGAACTGGATAGGGGACCTTCGGAACATATGGTGGTGGAGCTGTGTAAACGGGCCTCACGTCTAGGTTATCATCAATTGAACCTGCAACACCTTCAATTCTCATGCATTGCTCCTCAAAGTTCACAGCTTGTTTAACAACTTCCAAACGTCGTTACTCTGGTACAATCTCCATCTCACCATGAATCATAACCGCATGACAATGCTCTCTAGGGTTCGTCTCGCCCTTCCCAGGAAGGGTTCCATGAGGTCTCTTAACAGCTTCGGCCATCTGAGCTACTTGAACATCCAGCTTTTTCACATGAGTCCACACAGTCTCAATATTCCCGTTCAGATCGTTATACATGGTGTCTATCTTCGAATTGGTCTCTGCAGAAGACTTATTCTGGTTCACCAACATCTGCTGCATCATACTCTTCAGCTCGTCGTTTGAATCGTTTGATGAACCTGGAGCTTGTTGCTGGTTGTTGAATTGCACCTTCTGTTGACCACCTCCTTGGAAGCGGTTCTGGCTAGGAACGAAGATCTTTTCTTGGAAGGTGTTGGAAAAACTATTCTGAAAACCCTGTTGATTTTGGCTCGACTGCGGTGGATATACTTGATCCTGAGGATTCTCGACGTTAGTGCTCCTGTAGGACAAGTTCGGATGACTCTTGTAGTTCTGGTTGAAGCCTCTGTTCTGCACGAATGCTTGACCATTCACGTAATTAACCTCCATCTGATCATCTTCTTCTTCGCCTATTCCAAACTCTTGGCATAGAGGCGTGTCATCATTTTCATCAACAAAGTGAACAGATCTTTGTGATGCCTTCAGCAGCAGATTTACCTTCGCCGTAAGCTCGTCTATCTTCTGCGCTTCAACATTTCTCCCCTTGACAGACACATTGCCCACTGTTCTGTCATACTCCGGGTTCTTGTTGCTAGAGCTTGCAGCAAGATTTTCGATCAGCTCGAATGCACCCTCCTTGGACTTAGTCATAAAATCTCCATTGCTGGCTGAGTTCAAAGCGTTGCGGTAGTCCCAGTTGACTCCGTCGTAGAAGATCCCCAAGACCCGCTCATCAGAAAAACCGTGATGAGGACAATCTCTCCGATACTCCTTGTACCTCTCCCAAGCCTCGCAGAAGGCTTCTCCGTCATGTTGGTGGAAGGAAGCAATCTTGGTTCTCAGAGCCGCGGTTTTAGACTTTGTGAAGAAGTAGTCCAAGAAAGCTGATCTGCATTGTTGCCACGAAGTCAAAGACCCAGGTGGTAATGACTTCAGCCAGCGAGAGGCTTTGTTGGCGAGTGAGAACGGAAACAGCTTGCACTTCAAGAAGTCAGCTGGCACACCATTCGAGCTAGTCGTACTGCATATCTCTTCAAAGTTTTCGATGTGGTCCATCGGGTTCTCAGCAGGAAGCCCATTGAAGAGATGCGCCTTGACTAGTGAGATCATGTTCGGGTCAATCTTAAAGTCCTGCCTCTGGATTGGTGGAGGAACAATCGCAGACCGGTTTTGATAAAAGGTGTGTGGATTGTCCCTCTCACCTATGGCTGCTTGAGGTTGCGGCTCTCTATCCTGTTGAGCCTTCCGCATCTGCTCGATCTGCTGCTGGAGCAGCTGCATCTGAGCAGCCATCTGAGCTGTTACATCTGGATTGCCTTGGTCGCCCATATTGGCGGGATTAGGCCGGTTCTGTCTGTTTTCTCGTTCTACTCTCGCGAGTTCTGCGTTGGTCAAGACAACAAGATCTTCTGTACGGTTTCTCCTTGTAGATCTAGTGGTCATGCACCTGAAACACAGAAAAGCAAAAAGAGCAATAACAAATTAGTAAATCTTAGACTAAATTTCAAATCAAAATTCAAAGGCAACGAGTTCGTCCCCGTCGCAACGTCCCCGGCAACGGCGCCAGTTTGATAAAAGGATGTTATTATAGTATAAAAGATTTGAGTCCAGAGGACCAGCGTTGCACTATGAACTATGAGACTTGAAATGAAGCTAAGACAAGATTGATTGGTTTGGTTGTGATTAAGTAACAAGTGACGAAAGCAAATAATGATATAAATTCAATATGGAACAAGCACTAGACCGAGGCAAATCGCAGGAGCTCATGAAAAGTAACCGAATGACTATTCAGGCCAATGATTTAGGACAGGTTTCGAACTCGAACACGAAAGTATGCTAATCCACTCTCGTGATCTTAACAACTTTGCTAATCACTCTAGATGTCTAAACTCTCGTTTGAATCTAGCAGTTAAAAGCAAGCAATATAAACAGGTTCGATATGTTCACGATTCGCCTTAGCATCAACTCTCGCAGGCTAAGGACGAATCGCTCACCAATGATTGTTCTGTCAACCTATAACACTTTTGATGCATAGATTAACTAAGGATCTAAAACCGAGTGATCAAATCGACTTTAGCTTTAAGACTATCAGAGGTGAAAACAAACGATTCTTTTCATCTAAGATCCCAAGATACGACAACCTTAGCTGATGGTCGAAGTTGCCACAATCCGAAGATTAGGGTTCTTGTTGAGGTATGTATCCAACTTAATGGACGCACTCTAGTTGATCTTTCGATTCAAAGATTAAGCGTCCTATCTGCATTCGATCAACTAACTCATGAAACTCCCTTGAAAAACCTAGATCTAGCTAAAGGACTACTCAGACATGGCGAGAATGATAACAGCAATGGATAAAACGGAATTCATTGAAAAATAAACAAAGAACAAAGGTTCAGAAATCTTCTCCAATACTGTCACAATGGTTCAGAGATCTTCTCCTTACAAAACAATGAAAAACTCCAAAAGCATCTCGCAAAAAAAAAAAAAACGTAGCCGAAACAATGGTTCAAAATAGGTCTAAGTAGTTCGGGGTTGAGCGTGTTCGATCGGACGGCTCAGATGGAAGCACGTGATCGAACGGTGTGTAAGCGTCGTGACAGTACTCGACGAAACGACGTCGTGGGGGCGCTCGACCGAACGACGTCGTGCAGGCACGCGATCGAACGACGTCGTGCAGGCACGCGATCGAGTGACAGCATGCATGCACTCGATCGAGTGACAGCATGCATGCACTCGATCGAGTGACAGCATGCATGCACTCGATCGAGTGATGTCTTGATAGCACTCGAACGAGTGGTGTCTTGAAAGCACTCGGTCGAGTGGTGTATGGGGCTGAGCGGTCGAATGCACCAGTGGTCTGAGCGGTCGAATGCACCAGTGGTCTTAGCGGTCGAGTGCACCATTGGGCTGACATGTCTTCACAAAAAACGTCATAACTCTTCAACCGCTTATCGGAATGACCTCAAACCGGTGCCAAATGAAAGCTAACTCAATTTCCTGTCTTGGAGGCGCTCGATCGAATGGTATTGTGGAGGCATTCGACCGAATGGTGTTGTGTAATCATTCGATCGAGTGCTGTAGTGGCTGCTTGACATGTCTTCATAAAAACCGTCATAACTCTTCAACCGCTAATCGGAATGACCTCAAACCGGCGGCAAATGAAAGCTAACTCAATTTCCTATTCAGATCGATCGAGTGTTGTTGAGGATGCACTCGACCGAGTGGTTTAGGAGCACTCGGTCAGGTGGCTGCAGTGGAAGCGCTCGGTCGAGTGGTACAATGAGGCGCTCGGTCGAGTTGTGCATGGCGTTGAATGGGCACTCGGGCGAGTGGTCGAGCGGTTGTGATCGAGCGGTTCCGAATGACGGCCTTTTTACTCTTTTTTCCTTCTTTCACCTCTTGCTGCTCCTTGTTGCCGAAACTCTCCTTGGAATGTCTTTAGACCTGAAAAGACTCGACAAAAACTAGAAAGACTCGGAAAACTCGTGAAAACAACGGTTAGAAAGCGTCAAAAACGCAAGACATCAAATATCTATTTGGAAGTACAACGTACCAATAGTAATTAAACCCAAATAGATAATATAAACCCAAATAGATCATCAGCTTCTTAAGTCACGACCAAAGTTTATTCTTCAGCATCGGTCATCTCAGAGTTTTCATCTACACTTGCGCTTTCACCTTCTTCATATGATGCATTTACAGGATCTGCTTTGTCATCTTCCTTGTTCTTCAGCTTCTCTATCATTATCATTATATCTTTATCGGTGGACGCCTTTTCTAACCAGAACACTATATCGACATTGTGCCTATTCAGCTTTATAGATCCTTGGCTAGGACAAACACTCCTGCTGACAACCATGAGTACACTACATTTACCAAAAGACACTTCCCACCCGTTAACCACCCCAAGGGAGGTGTAGAGCTTCAAAGGGAACTCTAGTTCGACAGCTTACCTAACTGACCAGTTGTTGCCTTTTGATCCTTAACGCAAGAGATTCACACCCAAGATTTCCATACAGTAAGGATCAAAAGGTAACAACTAGTTGTTTAGGTAGGCTGTCTTACTAGAGTCTCCTGTTTGAAACTCTATTCCTTCGTTGGCGGTGGTTAACCCGAGGAAAATGACTTTTAGTAAAATTTGAGTGTTTGATGTCAGCTGAGAATCCAAAATGCTGAATATGCGCAATGTCAGTATTGTGCTCTCGTTGAGAAAAGGTGTCCACTGATCAATGTCGTATAGAGCAAGTAATCAAATCACAGCATAGATCAGACATTGAGCTGAAAAAATGAAACTTGAGATTTTAAGTCAGTAAACGAAAAGACAATGATCGCCAAATTTACCTTGCTTATTCGGCTTTGCAGTGCAAAATAGGCTCCTTCTCTGCCTGTAACCGCAACAAGATTCACCATTGTAAGACCTATCATTCAAAATCAGAAACAGAAACTTTATAAATTTAACAATTACCCACACTTCAACATCAAGATAATCTAAAAATCTTGTTTACTAAATTATTGAATGGATTGGTGCATATGTGATGATGATCAGTGAAGGGATTGAAATCCGAGTCCTATGTTTGGTCGGATTAAAAAATAAAGCTTTCAACGTGAGAAACAAGACTGGCTTATTATAAAACCCTAATGCACACGGTTGAGTTACTACTAAAATAAAATAAAGAAACACGTTGATCTGTGCGTATAATCAAATGTGAATTAACATGGAGACTCGCTCAAACCATAAAAATAATTTATTTTGTCCTGAATAAGATTGAGTCGAGGAATCAATCATGCAGAAAACAAAAAGTGTTGGAATTGAGTGAAAAACCTCAAGATTAATTACCTTCTTCTCTTATAACAATCCAAATAGGATCGGAACCAGAATCAGCAAAATCGGGTCAAACTCGGACTTAAACTTTGAAACCCCTCTCAAACGGAAGCTCATCGACGTTCGTATCTCCGGAGAAAAAAGAAACACAACTCTCTTTTATTGGATTCCATTATATGTGAGAGACTGAGAGTGATCCTCCGTCGGAGGAGTCGCACCATGCATGCATAGAGAGAGAGAGAGAGAGAGAGAGAGAGAGAGAGAGAGAGAGAGAGAGAGAGATTTAAGGGCAAATAGATGTATGGATAGGGAGGAGAGTGTGGGGATTTTATAGCAGACGGACATGTGTAGGAGCGGGTTTTAAAAAAAAAAAATTGAAAATTATAACAAATGATATTTTGTAATTCCATAAAATTGGGACGTATTACCAAAAAAGATAAAAGGGAAACAAATCAAAGAAACCATTGGTAAGAACGTTTTGTTTTTGTTATAGGCTTTTGCTTTAGTCACACATACCTAAAGTATATAATCCGATTTTTGTTTACTTGAAAAAAAAAACTACAACTATGATTTGTTAATTTTTGAGGTTGGACTAGCTGTATTTGCACACACACCAATTAGTCATGTTACCAAAAATTACAAAAAGTGACGTGGAAGTTCCACCCACATCTCTTTAGGCAGCCTTAATTATAGGATGAAAACAAAAAATAAGTTTGGTTCGAGATATGAATTATCATATTAAACGTAGTCAGATTCAAGTTTCTTATCTGTTATTAATGTAGAAAGAAATATGGTAAGACAAGAACAAAAAGAAGAAAGATAAAAACAGAAACAGAAGAAAAGAAGGAAGGAGGAAAGGATGAGAAGATTTGGTCTGATCCAAGAACTCATATTTCCCTGCATAGCTAAACTCAATACTTTATTGGTTTTTTTGTAGTTTATGCAGAAAGTGTTTGCAATTTGTGGCGGATTACTGTCGAAGAAATGCCCGAAAAGGCAGGCAATGTTATAGTGTAAATATAATCAAATTTGATGAGTTTTGGATCGAAAGCTTTGACCACACACGCACAAACAAAGAAAGGGTTGAATTAGCTGTATTACCAGAATGAGTAAAACAATTAACAGGCCTAACTTTATATCACTATAATTGACTTTGTATAATGCCATGCGTCTTGTTTTGTCTCTTGGTCACTTGTTTACTTTGTGATTAATTGCTTCGATGTGATCATTGTGTTTTTACTTGTGGAATGGCATGTTTCTAGGTCTTGGCTAATAGCCTATATCGATTGTCACTATTAGAGCTCGCATTTATTGGACTGAATAAACAGATGCAAACAAGGATTAAAAGAATACATTGCACGAGATGAAAATGAAGCAAGAAATACAGCAAAATTTACAAAAAGTGACGTGGAAGTTCCACCCACATCTTTTTAGGCAGCCTTAATTATAGGATGAAAACAAAAAATAAGTTTGGTTCGAGATATGAATTATCATATTAAACGTAGTCAGATTCAAGTTTCTTGTCTGTTATGACTGTAGAAAGAAATATGGTAAGAGAAGAACAAAAAGAAGAAAGATAAAAACAGAAGAAAAGGAGGAAGTAGGAAAAGATGAGAAGATTTTGTCAGATCGCTGTTAAGTTTCCTTGGCATCCAACCTAAAACCAATTGGCAATAGGTGGAGAGGCCTCAGTCCCTTATATATCACTTAAGTCCCATCCAAATTTCCGATGTGGGATATTCTCACACACTCTTTAGAGATTAAGGCCTCATGGCCCATTAACCTCTACAATATCCCAATACCCCCCCCCCCTCGAGATAATGGTCATTCTAGCCATTAATCTCGCAGACCATCAATCCTAGGGTCGGGGGGTCGGGCCCTTTTTGGGCCGGGTCAACGAGAGTGTGTGGATCAGGCTCTGATACCATGTTAAGTTTCCTTGGCATCCAACCTAAAACCAATTGGCAATAGGTGGAGAGGCCTCAGTCCCATCCAAATTTCCGATGTGAGATATTCTCACACACTCTTTAGAGATTAAGGCCTCATGGCCCATTAACCTCTACACTATCCCAATAATCGCAGAACTCAAATTTCCCTGCATAGCTAAACTCAATAGTACTTATTGGTTTTTTTGTAGTTTATGCAGAAAGTGTTTGCAAGTTATGGTAATGTTATAAGGTAAATATAATCAGGCAATGTTATAAGGTAATGTTATAAGGTAAATATAATCAAATTTGATGAGTTTCCTTCAAAGAGAGGATCTTTCGCATTTGAAGAGATAAGTGAGAGAAGATGGAGAGCAGAGAGTGCAAGATTGGATCAGGAAATGGATGCCCCATACTAGCTTTTGGCGTAACGATGACGGTGGCTACTTCTTCTTCATCAGCGGATAGAGAGACGAGGACATAAACGAGAGATAACGTGCGGGTTTAGAAATCAGGGATAATTTTACTAAAGAAGTCAAAGAGAGCTGCTTCTGCTCCCTTGAGAGGCAAGGAAACGCCGAGTCTTAGAGAAACGAGAGGACGTAGACGAGAGAGAAAGAAAAGAGTTTGGAAGTCCCCAAGACAAATAAATGTGGGTCAAAAATATGAAATATTAACTGAATCCCACATCGGTAATTATCAAATATGTAGTCTTAGTATATAAAGGTGTAAACCATTAGACTCTTTTTGAAATTAGTAATATTAGAGGAACAGTTTTAGAATAAGCCAGTCTTGTTTCTGTCGTTGAAAGCTTTGATTTTTAATCCGACCAAACCTAGGACTCGAATTTCAATCCCTTCACTGATCATCATCACATATATATGGACTTCATTCAATAATTTAGTAAATCAGAGGTTTAGAATATCTAGATGTGTGAGTGTGGGGTGAGTGTTAAATTTATATAGTTGTTGTTTCTGATTTTGGATGATGGGTCTTACAGTGGTGAATCTTGTTGTGGTTACAGGCGGTATGCGGGCATCTTAGCACATGAATGTTTAAAGAAAGCCTTGATATATTTTATGTTTTTATGATGCATGCATAAAGGTATTCAAAGTTAGTTTCACCATGATATTCAGGTAAAACACTCATCTAAATACCTGTGAAAATATATGATCTCTATTTTTTTTTTACGTGTATTCTTTTGTGATTGCAAGCGTTTAAAGACCATAATCCTGCGTGCTTGTCGTTCAATTCTGCTATTGGTTTGTATTCATTTTCATTTAAATGAACCACTTGGTTTGTATTCATTTTCATTTCATTCAGAATGCACAAGCTCCATCAAAAGAAGATAGCCAAGAGAAATGAGACAATTGCGCTGGTGTTCCCTAGCTTCTAGGGGCCGGGTATCTAATTCCATGATGCTCCGTTTGAAATGCCCATGACAGGTAAAGAAAAGAAACTAAAGAGAGAAGGAGAGAGCTGCTCACATATCACCAGCAGCTCTCTACTTGTCCCTTTTGCTACTTCACTTTGTCTGCCACGTGACATTTCAAAGGCAGCATGATGGAATGAGATGCCCTTAGAAGCTGGAATCTACCTTGCTTGTTGATGCTAGCTAGGAAACGCCGACACAACAACTGTGTCATTATGTTTCCATTGAGCTTGTGCAGTTTGAAATGAAAACTTGGTGCGGTGCTTTGTACTTCCAAATATTCTATGTAAAGCTTTTTGCCAATTAGGGGAAAAGTTAGTGAAAGTATTATTTTTATCCTCTGTCTCTCATCTGTTCATCATCATCCAAACGCAGATCCGTCTAGGTGATCTTCTTTGGTTGCCTCATCTTCAGAATCTAGGTTAATAACATTGTTAGATAAAGCTTGAAGCTTTTGATCCAAAACTCATCAAATTTAATTATATTGACCTAATGTTGCCTGCATTTTGGGTAGTGAAACACGACTTTGCTTAATCTGTTCTTAACAAAATCTGAAAAACCCTAGCTATAAAAACAAAACAAAAAAAAACATGAAGAAGGTGGGGTTATTTTAAACAACAAAGTGGGAAGTCTCCTTTGGTTTGAAGAACTTTTTTCAGGAGTACTATCTTCCACGAAGCTAACAATCTTGTTGGGATACACTCAGAGCACACTCAAAGCTTCGTTAATTATTTTACTTATCTTTGAATAATATCGTCCTCTTGTTCTTGCCTTGTTTACCCGAGTTTTTGCAGGTATTGATGTGTTCAACATTTACATGCATTTAGGACCTTGAACTGTATAGTTTTATGTGTATTTGAGTCTCATTTCGTACCACCTAGAGTAGGTTTCATCCACTTAGAGGCATTTAATCTTTAGGAAAACATTTTGCATTTCCATTGCATTTGGAGTGTGTTTTGCAGGCAAAAGAGCTGAAAGCTGAGAAGACGTGAAGGAGTGACGGCCAGAGACAAACGGAACACGGATCGGAGCTAAGACGCATTCGGAGAAGGTCGGAGAAAAGAGGACTTGAGCCTCACTCAGCGGGAATGCACATCAATGGGAAAAAGGTCTTCCGCAAGGCTCCATTACCTCATGGGACCAATGCAAGAAAGCTTTCTTAGCCAAATTCTTCTCCACAACAAGGACCGCAAAGCTGAGAAACGACATCTCCAGCTTCAACCAGATGAACGGGGAAACTTTTTGTGAAGCCTGGGAACGCTTTAAGAGCTACACCACGCAGTGCCCCCACCATGGCTACTCCACTGAGTCCCTTTTGAGTACCCTATACAGAGGCGTTCTGCCCAAGTATCGACAGATGCTGGACACCGCAAGCCACAGGAACTTCCTAGGAATGCATGTCGATGATGGACTCGCCCTGGTGGAAAATTTGGCAATGAGTGACGGTAATTACAATGAGGCGTACGACCGGACCGCCAGACCTACCTTCGATAGAGACCGAGGAGAAACACAAGCGGGACCTCAAGACTATCAACGATAAGCTGGACAAGCTTCTCTTAGGACAGCAAACGCAAATGCTCCACCTGGTTGAGGAGGCCACTACTGCCCCCGACGAGCCATTCTTGACTGAGGAAGAACTACGTAAACAACCAAGGAGGCTACACCTACCGTAACAACCCCAACCTGTCGTACAGGAGCACCAACGTCGAAAACCCACAAGATCTGGTCTACCCACCCCCGGTCCACCCGTCTGGGCAGAACAAGCCATTCGTACCTTTCAAACAGCAAGGCGGTTTTGTGAAAAACCAGTACTACGGGAACCAAGGCAGCTACCCACCTAAGCAACCCTCTGCACCACCTAGTTTTGAGGGACAACAAGGCCAAGGAAGCCATAGCAACACCCAGGACAATCTTCAGGAGCTCTCGACATGAGCAAAAAGTTTGCCGAGGTGAACAACAGGGTTGACATGTCCTACAATTACCTCAACTCCAAGCTAGAGACATTGTCGGGACGAATTCAGCAGCTCGAGAGTAAGGGCGCACCATCTTCTTCTAAGCAGCTTGGCCAACTCCCTGGAAAAGCCGTCGACAACCCCAAGGAATACGCCAATGCAATCACCCTGAGATGCGGCAAGGAACTCCCACCACGAGTCGCACCGGTCCAGATCAATGAGGACATTGATGTTCAAGAGGGGGAGATTGCCACTGAAAATGTTATTCCAGAGCCGCAGATTGAGGAAAGAACTCAGGTTGACCAGAGGAATCAGAAAGAAAACGCTTTTGTGCCACCTCCTTACAAACCCAAACTCCCTTTCCCTTCTCGTTTTAAGAAACAACAATTGGAGAAGTTTAAAGCATTATTTGATGAGCAGTTGAAGGAGATTGAAGTGAAAATGCCTTTGCTTGATGCCTTTATGTTAATTCCCCCTTACCAGAAGTTTCTGAAGGATGCTATCCTGGAAAGAACGAAAGAAGCGCAAGGAATGGTCGTTCTATCTCACGAGTGTAGCGCAATCATCCAGAGGAAAGTGGTCCAGAAGAAGCTGGGAGACCCAGGAAGTTTTACCCTACCTTGTTCACTGGGACCTCTTGCGTTCCACAGCTGTCTATGTGACTTAGGAGCTAGCGTTTCGCTAATGCCCCTAACAGTGGCCAAGAAGCTCGGCTTTGAGAAATATAAAGACTGCAAAATCTTTTTGGTTTTGGCGGATAGGTCAATCCGACTCCCAGTCGGTATGCTTGAAGACCTACCTGTGCGCATAGGAAACGTTGAGATACCAACAGATTTTGTGGTACAAGAGATGGACGAAGAACCCAAAGACACTTTGATCTTGGGGAGACCGTTTTTGGCAACAGCTGGAGCAGTAATAGACGTCAAAAAAGGAAAGATTGAGCTGAACCTTGGAAAAGATTTCAGACTAAACTTTGACATCAGGGACATCATGAGGAAACCCACAATCAGAGGACAGTTCTTCTGGGTTGAGACTCTAGACCAACTAGCTGACGAGTACCTTGAGGAGTTGGCCACAGAAGATCAACTCCAGCTAACCCTGAGCAAAGAATCCGAGGAAAAGAGCTACTTCAATCTGAGCAGCGTGAGTATGCTAGACTCCTTGATTCACACAAAATCTTGACTGATGAATCACCCATCGAAGATGCAAAAGAGAGTCGGAACTGGTCAATCGAGGTGGATCAGTTGGAAGCTACACAAAAAGGGACGGTTGAGCAAGTACCCGTGGATGATTGGAGCGAGCTAAAAGCCCCAAAGGTGGACCTGAAAACTTTACCCCAAGGGCTAAGGTACGCTTTTCTTGGACCCAACTCCACCTACCCTGTAATTGTGAACCAAAATCTCAGCCCTAATGAATTAGCCTCCCTGTTAAGCGAGTTGAGGAAGTTCAGGAGAGCCATTGATTACTCTCTTGAGGACATCAAAGGCATATTTCCTGAGCTCTGTACTCACCGAATACACCTTGATAACGAATCTAAAAGCTCGGTTGAACATCAGAGGAGACTTAACCCCAACCTGAAGGAAGTGGTGAAGAAGGAGATACTCAAGCTGTTGGATGCTGGGGTAATTTACCCAATCAGTGATAGCACTGGGGTATCCCCTGTTCACTGCGTTCCAAAGAAAGGGGGGATTACGGTCATTAAAAATGATAAAGATGAATTAATCCCTACCCGAACCATAAACGGTCACTGTATGTGCATTGACTATAGAAAACTCAACTCGGCAACAAGAAAGGATCATTTTCCACTCCCCTTCATCGATCAGATGCTTGAGCGGTTGGCAAATCATCATTTCTACTGTTTCCTTGATGGGTATTCTGGTTTTTTCCAAATCCCTATCCATCCTAATGATCAAGAAAAAACAACCTTCACCTGTCCGTACAGAACCTTTGCCTATAAAAGAATGCCATTTGGTTTATGCAACGCCCCAACAACCTTTCAGAGGTGTATGACCTCTATATTCTCTGACTTGATTGAGGACACCGTTGAGGTTTTTATGGACGATTTCTCTGTATACGGTTGTTCTTTTGTTTCTTGTCTGTCAAACTTGTGCAGGGTCCTCAAGCGCTGTGAAGAAACCAACCTCGTCCTGAATTGGGAGAAATGCCATTTTATGGTTCAAGAAGGAATCGTCTTGGGACATAAGATATCAGAGAAAGGCATTGAGGTTGATCAAGCCAAGATTGAGGTGACGGTTCAGTTGGCACCGCCTAATTCAGTCAAAGACGTAAGAAGCTTCTTGGGGCATGCTGGGTTTTATAGGCGTTTCATCAAAGATTTCTCCAAGATTGCCCGACCCTTGACGCGCCTCTTGTGCAAGGAGACCGAATTCTTGTTTGACGAGGATTGCTTGAAAGCTTTTAACTTGATCAAGGAAGCCCTAGTCACCGCTCCAATTGTACAAGCACCAAACTGGGGTCACCCCTTCGAAATAATGTGCGACGCCAGTGACTATGCGGTTGGAGCAGTCCTTGGACAGAGAATTGACAAAAGCTACATGTCATCTACTACGCAAGTAGAACACTGGACGATGCCCAAGGCAGGTATGCCACAACAGAGAAAGAGCTTCTTGCCGTGGTCTTTGCCTTTGAGAAGTTTTGAAGCTACCTGGTTGGATCAAAAGTCGTGGTATACACCGACCACGCAGCCCTGAGGCACATTCTGGCCTAAAAAGACACTAAACCAAGGCTCTTGGGGTGGATACTTCTGCTCCAGGAATTCGACTTGGAGATCTTAGATAAGAAAAGAGTGGAAAATGGCGTAGCATGTAACATCCGCGAACCAGAAAGTTGTGTTAGAGTTGGTATCAGACGACATTAGGGATTCGGGAGTCGATTACATACGCTCTTTGAGGTGCTAATCGAGGATTGACTGTACATGTTCTTGTTTGATTGTTGTACAGTTGGTTTAAGGTTCATTTATCTCGAAGAAAATGTGTGAAAAGCTTCTGAATGCTTAGTGTCGATCGACACCAAAGGGGTGTGTCGATCGACACCGGTTGAGAAATCAATTCCGGTTTAAGTCGATTGCGCGTTCGATTGTGGTTTGAGTTGGTATGGTTGAGGGGTGTCGACCGACACCAAGGAAGGGTGTCGATCGACACCGGTTATTGTGAAATCGACCGGTTTGATTCAAGTCGGCTGGTTTTGTCCCGGTTAAGGGTTTGGAAGCCCTAAGTCGCGATTAAAACCCTGTGGCCGCGTGAAAAGGCTCAGTTTTCGAGGAGACACTTTTCAGAGGCGATTTTGGGAGATTTCTGAGGTTGGGAGGCTTGTTCTGAGGCTTTGGGTTGCTGTTCATCTTCTATTAATTCCTTCAAATCCTTTTCAAGGTGAGTGCGTGACTGTAGGTCCGTTATTCATTGGAGTTTGATTGATTTCGGTTTTGTTGATGAGTTTTCAAGTTGTTCTTGAGTTGTGGTCGAGTTTTATTGTTGTTTCATCGATGTGGGGGTTGAATCCCACGAAATTATGTGTTTATGCGATTTCCGTAGCTTTTGGTGTCTGTGCGTCGAGCTGGTGTCGACCGACACTCGATGAGTGTCGATCGACACTCAGGAGGCTGGCGTCGATCGACACCATAGAGGTGTCGGTCGACACCGACCTGGGTGATCAGGAAACGTGGGTTTCCTGACAGGGAGTTTATATTGTTGAGCTTTGTTAATATTGTTGATTATTGTTGATGTATTGTCTAGTGTTTGACGTACTTGGCCTGTAGGTAGGGTGATCCACTCACTAAGTATTTATGATAATACTTACGCATCTCTATTCCAATGTGATGCAGGTAACAACAATGTTCTTCCGCGGAAAGAGACCGAGAGAAGAGGATGATGAGATTATGAATTTGATATTGGCTATCTTGTTGTGGTTGACCAGGAATTCATCATGCTAGGGTGTTAGTCTTATTTCAATAATGTAGCAAACCTGGTGTTTAGGTTGCTTATTCTTTATTGGTTTATTGGTTATTGGTTTATTGGTTATTGGTTTATGGCTTTTGTTGAACTGATTATTGTTATTTAATATTATTGATTTCTTTCGAGAATTTCCGCATTGATAAAAAAAAAAAAAAAAAGCTTGGTTGTTTCATTTTGGTATCAGAGCGAATACGGTTTTAGGACTATTAGCATTGGATGAATTGGAATATGTGTTTAATTGATTATGTGAGTTAGTCAGTTAGTGGTCTAGTCTCATCCTCTCGGTCTTCCAGTTTTCCGCGGTAAGTGAGTTGGATATTTGGGGTGTTGTGTTTTGCGTTTGTGTGTTGACTTTGCTCATTTTTATGTACTTGGTGGTAGTGCAGAGAGATGGATGCAGGTCCTGGTCGTGGCCGTGGTCGTGGTCGCGGTGCAGCCCGTGGGGGCAGAGGAGCTGGTCGCGGTGGGCGAGCAGCGGGTCGTGGAGGTCGGGGTGCTGGTCGTGGTGTGCCAGAGGTTGAGGTCTCAGTGGAGAGTACAGCGCCGAGTGGGGCGGCAGCGTCGGTGATACAGTCAGTTTCGTTGGACGGTGGGGATAACTCAGGTGCCAGTGGTGGCGCAGGAGCTGGAGCGGTTCCCGGTGGGGGCGCTGCTTTAGCTCAGGGAGAGTTGATAGTGGGGCTACTGACGCAGTTGTTGGCACGTCTTCCTCAGGCAGTTCCACAGCAGGCTCCGGTTGCACCTCCAGCGTCCGGGGCACAGGTTGGTGCCGGGGCACAGGTTGGTGCCGGGGCACAGGTTGGTGCCGGTTTCGTTGAGCAGCAGCAAGCTGCGGGGCAGCAGGGTGTTGCGGTTGGGTATTCGCCTTATCGTGAGATGATGAGGGAGATGCAGAGGATTGACACGCCGATGTTTGAGGGCGGTGTTACTCCAGAGCAGGCTGACGAGTGGCGTCAGAGGTTAGAGAGGAACTTCGATTCAGTTCGTTGTCCAGAGCAGTTTCAGGTTGAGTTGGCAGTGCACTACCTTGGAGGTGATGCACATTTGTGGTGGAGGTCTGTTAGGACCCGGAGAGAGGTTTGGACTTGGGTCGACTTCGTTGAGGAGTTCAACCACAAGTTTTTCCCTCAGGAGGCTCGTGACAGACTGCAGTTGAGGTTTTTGGACTTGACTCAGGGTGAGAGGTCTGTTCGAGAGTACGATTCAGAGTTGTGCAGGTTGGTGGTTCATTCTGGTGGTGAGCTGATTAGTGAGCGGGCTTTGATGTCGAGGTTTCTTCAGGGACTTCGGAGGAACATCAGGACTCAGTGCAGAGGTGCTATGTACCACACTAGAGCCGGATTAGTGGAGTTGGCAGCTTCCATTGAGGAGGATTTGCATGAGCCGGTGAGTTCGGCAGTGGTACCAGCTGTAGTTGCTTCTGCTACCCATCCTCGGGGCCAGCAGCAGCATCAGCAGCGTAGAGGTTTCAGTTCTGGTCATGGCAGGGGCGGAAGAGGAGATATCTGCTAGTAACCCGAGTACGGGTGGTTGCTTTGGCTGTGGGAGTTTGGATCACCTAGTTGCTACGTGCCCCAAGAGGGCGGGATCCAGAGAGACTTCAGTGTGCTTCTATGGGCATATCAAGCCCATGTGTCCCAAGTTGAAGCAGAGGGCAGTGGCAGCAGCGATTCAGCCGTTGGCTATTCAGTCAGCAGCTCAGATTGCAGCGTTGCAGTCAGGTGGGGCGCCGAGGGTTTATACTCCGGCAGAGGTGGGCCAGACCAGTCAGTCATGCCAGATCACAGGTAAAATCTTGACTCAGACTTTTAAGTTCTTAAAGGTAGAATTTTGGTGTGGTCTATTTCTGTTATTTTACTGTGATAGAGTTAGAGGTTCTCAACACTTGTGGATGTGTGTAGGGACCTTGTTAGTTGGCGGTTTTGAGTCTCACGTGTTGTTTGACTCGGGAGCATCTAACTGCTTCATTACTCCGGAGAGAGCTGAGAGTAGTGGTATTCGGAGTAGCGAGGGCGAGGCTTCAGGCTTTGTCAAGGTGGCCGGTGGTGGTTTTCTGGCTACTTCGGGCAGAGCTAGAGCAGTGGATGTGCAGATTGCGGGGCAGTCTATGCCAGCGGATTTGGTCATCAGTCCAGTGGAGCTGTATGACGTGATTTTGGGGATGGACTGGTTATCTTTATACCGAGTTCATATGGATTGCTACAGAGGTAGAGTTGTGTCTGAGCGGGATGCAGGGAAGTTGGTTTATCAGGGAGTGAGACCGACTTCGGGGAGTATAGTGATCTCAGCTATTCAGCCAGAGCAGTTGTTAGAGCGGGGCTGCGAGGCCTATTTGGCGACGATTACTATGACATAGTCCAGTGGTGAGGTGGTTTTACAGGATATTCAGGTTGTCCAGGATTTTGAGGATGTATTTCGGTCGCTGAAGGGATTGCCACCATCTCGGTCAGATCCTTTCACGATTGAATTAGAGCTCGGGACAGCTCCGATATCAAAGACACCTTACAGGATGGCTCCAGCAGAGATGGCAGAGCTGAAGAAGCAGCTAGAGGACCTTTTGAGTAAAGGGTTCATCAGACCTAGTGTTTCGCCGTGGGGAGCACCAGTGTTGTTTGTGAAGAAGAAGGATGGCAGGTTTCGGTTGTGCATTGATTATCGGGGACTTAACCGAGTCACAGTGAAGAACAGGTACCCACTTCCGAGGATCGATGAGTTGTTGGATCAGTTGAGAGGTGCTACTTGGTTCTCTAAGATTGACTTAACATCGGGATATCATCAGATCCCGATAGATGAGGCAGATGTTCGCAAGACGGCGTTCAGGACGAGGTATGGGCATTTTGAGTTTGTGGTCATGCCTTTTGGTTTGACTAATGCGCCGGCAGCTTTCATGAGATTGATGAACGACGTGTTCAGGGAGTTTCTGGATGTGTTCGTTATCATTTTCATAGATGATATTTTGGTATATTCGAGGAGTCCAGAGGGGCATGCGACGCATTTGAGGCTTGTGTTGGAGAAGCTTCGAGAGCATAAGATGTTTGCTAAGTTGAGCAAGTGCAGCTTTTGGCAGAGGGAGATGGGTTTTCTTGGCCATATTGTTTCTGCAGAGGGAGTTTCTGTGGATCCGGCTAAGATTGAGGCCATCAGAGATTGGCCTAGACCGAGTAGTGGTACCGAGATCAGGAGTTTTCTGGGTTTAGCAGGCTACTACAGGAGGTTCGTCAAGGGGTTTGCGAGTATGTCTCAGCCGATGACGAGGTTGACTGGCAAGGATGTGCCGTTTGTGTGGTCGCATGAGTGCGATGAGAGCTTTGTGAAGCTCAAGGATATGTTGTACACCAGTGTTGGCGTTACCCGATCCGGGGAAGCCATATGTAGTGTACATAGATGCTTCAAGAGTAGGGCTTGGTTGTGTTTTGATGCAGGAGGGCAGAGTGATTGCCTATGCTTCGAGACAGTTGCAGGGCAGTGAGCGTAACCGTCCTACGCATGATCTTGAGTTGGGAGCAGTGGTTTTTGCGCTCAAGATTTGGAGGTCTTATTTGTATGGTGGTAGAGTGCAGATCTTTACAGATCACAAGAGTCTACAGCATATCTTTACTCAGCCTTTGCTGAATGCGAGGCAGACGCGTTGGGTGGAGTTTCTGGCAGACTATGACCTGGATATTGTTTATCATCCGGGCAAGGCCCATTTGGTGGCAAATACTTTGATTCGACGGAGGGTTGATTCAGATAGAGAGCGTGGTGTTGAGGCTTTGGTCAGCGAGATTAGTACATTGCGTCTTTGTGCTATTTCAGAGTAGCCTTTGGGTTTGGAGGCAGCTGATCAGGCAGATTTACTCAGTAGGATCAGAGTGGCTCAGCAGAGTGATCAGAGTTTGGTTGATGCTTCGCAGACGGTTGGTTCTGAGTATCAGGTCTCTTCGAATGGGACTATCTTGGTTCGTGGCCGAGTTTGTGTGCCCAAGGATGTGGAGTTGAGACAGGAGGTTTTGAGAGAGGCTCATTCGAGCAAGTTTTCGATTCATCCGGGTGCGACCAAGATGTACCGTGACCTCAAACGGTATTATCATTGGGTTGGGATGAAGAGGGATGTAGCAGATTGGGTTGCGAGGTGCAACACTTGTTCTTTGGTCAAGGCAGAGCATCAGGTGCCTAGTGGTCTTTTGCAGAGTTTACCTATTCCAGAGTGGAAGTGGGACATGATCACTATGGATTTTGTTGTGGGATTGCCTATCTCACGAACATTCGATGCTATTTGGGTCATTGTGGATCGCTTGACCAAGTCAGCACATTTCTTGGCCATCAAGAAGATAGATGGAGCAGCTTTCTAGTTTTGTTTTTGGTTTTTGTTGTTGTTGGTTTTCGATTTATGTATTTTCGTTTCGTTGTACGATATACATTTTTGGAGTTGTATGAGATGGAGTTTTGCCTCATATTTTGGTTTCGCGTTTTGGATGTTACAAGTTTCTTTGGCCGGTGGGGTCATTGAAAGTTTTTGGTCATATGTTGATACGCGTTTCAGTATTATTACTCGTTATATCTAGAGGCGGTGGGCCTTTAGAGTAGACGGTGGGTCTACTTTTGTTGGGACGGTGGGTGCCCGGCAGACTTATATTGGGGGTCGCTACCTCGGTATGAGTTGTTTTCGTGACGGTGGGTCACGGTTTGGATACTGTGGCGGTGGGCCGCAGTATAGATATTGTGGCAGTGGGCCGCAATATGGATATCGTGACGGTGGGTTACAGTATTGAGAGTAATAATATCTTGAAACATGCGTATAACATAGGACTAAAAAGTGAGTTTTTGAGGTCTTGGAGAGATGTTTGTGTTGGGATTCGAGGACGAATCCAGTTTAGTGGGGGAGAATTGTAACATCCGCGAACAAGAAAGTTGTGTTAGAGTTGTTATCGGACGACATTAGGGATTCGGGAGTCGATTACATACGCTCTTTGAGGTGCGAATCGAGGATTGATTGTACATGTTCTTGTTTGATTGTTGTACAGTTGGTTTAAGGTTCATTTATCTCGAAGAAAATGTGTGAAAAGCTTCTGAATGCTTAGTGTCGATCGACACCAAAGGGGTGTGTCGATCGACACCGGTTGAGAAATCAATTCCGGTTTAAGTCGATTGCGCGTTTGATTGTGGTTTGAGTTGGTATGGTCGATGAGGGGTGTCGACCGACACCAAGGAAGGGTGTCGATCGACACCGGTTATTGTGAAATCGACCGGTTTTTGGCTGGTTTTGTCCCGGTTAAGGGTTTGGAAGCCCTAAGTCGCGATTAAAACCCTGTGGCCGCGTGAAAAGGCTCAGTTTTCGAGGAGACACTTTTCAGAGGCGATTTTGGGAGATTTCTGAGGTTGGGAGGCTTGTTCTGAGGCTTTGGGTTGCTGTTCATCTTCTATTCCTTCCTTCGAATCCTTTTCAAGGTGAGTGCGTGACTGTAGGTCCGTTATTCATTGGAGTTTGATTGATTTCGGTTTTGTTGATGAGTTTTTGAGTTGTTCTTGAGTTGTGGTCGAGTTTTATTGTTGTTTGATCGATGTGGTGGTTGAATCCCACGAAATTATGTGTTTATTCGATTTCCGTAGATTTTGGTGTCTGGGCGTCGAGCTGGTGTCGACCGACACTCGATGAGTGTCGATCGACACTCAGGAGGTTGGCGTCGGTCGACACCATAGAGGTGTCGGTCGACACCGACCTGGGTGATCAGGAAACGTGGGTTTCCTGACAGTGAGTTTATATTGTTGAGCTTTGTTAATGTTGTTGATTATTGTTGATGTATTGTCTGGTGTTTGACGTACTTGGCCTGTAGGCAGGATGATCCACTCACTAAGTATTTATGATAATACTTACGCATCTCTATTCCAATGTGATGCAGCTAACAGCAATGTTCTTCCGCGGAAAGAGACCGAGAGAAGAGGATGATGAGATTAGGAATTTGATATTGGCTATCTTGTTGTGGTTGACCAGGAATTCATCATGCTAGGGTGTTAGTCTTATTTCAATAATGTAGCAAACCTGGTGTTTAGGTTGCTTATTCTTTATTGGTTTATTGGTTATTGGTTTATTGGTTATTGGTTTATGGCTTTTGTTGAACTGATTATTGTTATTTAATATTATTGATTTCTTCCGAGAATTGCCGCATTGATAAAAAAAAAAAAAAAAAGCTTGGTTGTTTCATAGCCGACCACCTGTCAAGGCTCAGGATAGATGAACCAGTCCCCATAGATGATTCACTACCCGAGGAGCAACTGCTTTTGGTAAAGACCCTGAACCAAAGCATCTACTTGGCCAAGAAGCTCGAAGAGATCAAAGCAATAGAAGAAAAGGCAGCCCCCTGGTATGCAGATTTCGCCAACTATTTAGCTTGTGGTGAAGCACCAACAGACCTGAGCCCATATCAGCGGAATAAATTTTTTAGGGACATATCCCATTACTTCTGGGACGAGCCATACTTGTTCAAGAGAGGATCAGATGGGCTATTCAGAAGATGTGTTGCTCAAGAGGAAGTCAATGGAATCCTACAGCACTGCCATGGCTCCAGTTATGGTGGGCATTTCGCGACCTTCAAAACCGCAACAAAATTTCTCCAAGCTGGATTCTGGTGGCCCAGCTTGTTCAAGGATGCTCACGACTTCATCCAGCAGTGTGATCGGTGTCAGAGAGGGGAACATCACTAAGAGGAATGAGATGCCCCATAACCCAATCCTGGAGGTTGAAGTATTCGATGTGTGGGGTATTGACTTCATGGGACCTTTCAACCCAACCTCCTATGGAAACGCCTACATCCTTGTTGCTGTGGATTATGTTTCCAAGTGGGTAGAAGCAGTAGCTTGTCCAACTAATGACGCCAAGATGGTGATTAAATTGTTCAAGAATATCATCTTCCCTAGATATGGTGTACCCAGGGTTGTGATAAGCGATGGAGGCAGCCATTTCATTAACAAAGTGTTTGAAAACCTGCTGAAGAAGTATGGGGTTAAGCACAAGGTCGCCACCCCATATCATCCCCAAACCAGTGGTCAGGTTGAGGTTTCGAACAAGTAGATCAAGGGATCCTCA
This sequence comes from Erythrophleum ivorense, assembly GCA_026724425.1. Classification (NCBI taxonomy): domain Eukaryota; kingdom Viridiplantae; phylum Streptophyta; class Magnoliopsida; order Fabales; family Fabaceae; genus Erythrophleum; species Erythrophleum ivorense. The sequence goes on from JAIUCV010000394.1 coordinate 749,214, forward strand.
GGACAATAGTGGGAGTGACTAAGAAGGACTGGGCAGCTAAGCTTGATGACGCACTCTGGGCCTACAGAACAGCTTACAAAACGCCAATAGAGAGAACTCCCTTCTCGCTGCTGTATGGGAAGTCTTGTCACTTGCCAGTTGAACTTGAGTATAAAGCACTTTGGGCAATCAAGTTGCTGAACTTTGACATCAGAACAGCTCAAGAAAAAAGAGAGGTGGATCTGCATGAGCTTGAGGAAATGAGGCTAGATGCATATGAAAGCTCTAAGATCTATAAGGAGAGAACCAAGGCCTTCCATGACAAGAAAATCCTACCAAAAGTCTTCAAAGAAGGGGATAATGCCTTGCTCTTCAACTCCCAGCTCAAGCTGTTCCCAAGGAAACTTAAGTCACGCTGGTCTGGTCCGTTTAAGGTCAAGGAGGTTCTGCCTTACGGAGCCCTCACATTGCTCAATCAGAATGGTGACGAATTTACAGTAAATGGCCAGAGGCTCAAACCGTACTTGGGGAACGAAATTGTAGGAGGAGGAGTTTCGACTCTTCTACATGACCCTCCCCCAAGCCTAAAAGGTCTGAAGAGTCAAGCTATGAGACTTAAAACAATCTCACTTGGGAGGAAATCCCATGCCTATCGCTGTACATATTTCTTTATCTCTATTTGTTTTGACGTTTTCTCCCCCAGGTCTATAGAAAAAAAGGGAGAGAAAGTTTGATCAGTCCGCACTGCAACTTGACCATTTTGCTCAAGATACATGAGGGCAACGGTTTTGGGGAACGGTTTTTACCAACCCCTGAACGTTACCACGTAAGCCCACTTATTTCTCCTTTGGCGACCCATTAGTAGGTTCGAATTTAATTTAGCGATTTTGTTTAAGAAAGGGAAAGTGGGAGAGAAAAAGAAGGAGGCGGTTTTCATTTATTGAGCATTATCGATTGGACAGTTTTATTTAAAATCGTGTCCGTCCGATCTCCTCGCCCCACCCCTCTCTCCTACTTTACCTTTCTTAAACTCCTAAATCCCTAATCTCTCTCTCACGCTCCATAACTAGAAACCTTTTCCCTTCTCGTTTTCTCTCTAAGCACTCTCATCTTGTTCATCACAATTAATCTCAATCTCTTTTTCCAAACTTCAAGCGGTAAGCATCTAACTCTTAAAAAGGGATTGTTGTATGATTTGTATTTTAGAGATGTTTAGGGTGGAGATTTTCGTTTCCCGAGAGAGAGATAGTTCGATTTGACCATCGATTCCTACTTGCATGTATCTTTTTCTTGTTGAATCTAGGGGTTTGTGAGCTTATTTTGACTGCTATGAATTGATTTGAAGTCGGTTGAATCTCATTGCTTGTTTTTCGATTCTAGAGACCGCTACTTTTCTCGCTTTGCATGTGTCGGAGTTTGCCTAATCCAAACTTCTCTTGTGAGTTTTGATCCATTTTTGCAGAACATGACTACCACAAGGGGAAAGATTGCAAGAGCGGTGGCTAAAAAGGCTCAGGGCAAGAAACCGGCCGTTGAAGACGATGGCGGAAGCAAAGTCAAGGATTCCGGGTCAACCCGCGTCCGCGCGAAGGAGTACCGGTCCATTTTCCGTCAGATGGTGTTCGTGGGGACCCGATACCCCGACCAAGATGCAATGGAGAGTCTGGGGATTCTCGATGATTGCCAAGAAGTTTTCGACATGATGGAGCTCGACAAGTTCATGTCGATGACGTACCCGACCTATAGAAATCCGACGATTGACTTCCTTTCGTCTCTAAAGGTCCACCATTACGAGCCCGAGGAAGTTACACCGGCGGGAGAAGGGAGTGGCTTCATCACCTTCATGATCAAGAAAGATAAGCACCGAGTGACTTTCACCGATCTTGAAGAAGTCTACGGGTTCTCCCACAAGGACGGGAGGCAACTGACCACGACAATCACCAAGGAGGAGACCGACGCTCTCTGGGAGACAATTGCACAAGGAAAGTTCAGGTTGAGCACGGCGAAGAGCGCACACATACGGAGTCCGGTCCTGCGCTACGTCCACAAAGCTCTAGCCCACACCTTCTTTGCAAGGAGAGACACCGGCAACGTCACCGAGAGGGAGCTGGAAATGATCAACTCAGGCGTTTACTACTCTTTGGACCTGCTGAGCAACGGGAAGGCTATGGTAGGCGACAACTCCAATTCCAGCCTTGTCGCGCACCTGATAAAAAGCTTCATGGGGTACAAAGACTGGGCACTCACTTTGGACAAGATGGGAAAGGCAAAGGTTGGACAAGTCAGTGTTGGAGGAGTCATCACGCCAATTTTGGTACACTGCGGAGTTGAGCTCGGAGAGCCAGACTTTCCAGCCCAGTTTATGAACCTCTCCTACTTACGCAAGATTCACTTTCTCAGGGCCGAAGAAGTTGAAGGGAAGTTCATCTACACATACGCTCACCATGATTTTCCCGTAGCTCATACCCTCTTGCCCAACAAAGCCTTGACAGCCATCGAAGTGAAGGGCAACATCGAGTTCGAGCTCCCCTTTGGTGCGCTCTATGATCCGACCCCTGGAGCACAGCAACCCGCATACTCAGATGACGAACCGATGCACATGGGAGAAGAAGCTGCTCACACGGATCAAGACGAGGTCCCCGAAGAATACTTAACCAGCGAGTTCCACTTTGAGCCATACCATGCCTCCGGGAAAAACGTCGCCCTGAACGCAGCACACAAGCACATCAACCTGCTGCAACAGTGGAACAAGTGGCAGGACAAGACGATCCAGAAGCTGGTCAAAACGGTCAAACAGCTGACTACTCAACTCCGGAACATAGCCCCGTGCACACCTCCACCGCAAGAGAGCTACTCCGATAGCGAGGTCAACCGCGACGCTCAGGCAAAACCACAAATCGCTCCTCCAGCCGAAGCAGTTCCATCCGCTCCAAGGAAGCGAAAGGCGTCACGGTCTCCATCTCTAGCACGTTCTTCGGATGAATTAATCTCATCCGACTCCGCTGAATTATAATCGGTACACCTCCAAAACTGTAAATAACATGCATTTTTCTTTTTCTTTTCATTTCCCCTTTTGCTTTGATCATCTCCTCTTCCTTTTTATCACACAAGGGACCGTGTGAATTAAGTGTGGGGGAGAGGGTCAATGGTACTTGACGAAGTGGTTTGTGTTCTTATTTTATTTTAGCATACTTGAGCTCATGCATTTGCGTCATGTAGAAAATTAGGATAAATTTTCAAAATTTGCATTTAGTTTACGTTCATTTCATTTAGTATTTGAGCAATCCTTGGTTAAGTTGAACAGTTGAATTGCGGGATTAGCTCATTGACCTAGTTTTAAGTTCTCTGGCGCAATGGTTTGAGGTTGAAGTTATGGTAGAACCGCATCACTTGAGCGCATCTTGGTCATCTTGGTAAAACCGAATGCATTGCTTTGATATGAATCCACTCCTTGATCAAGAGAACCTTAATCTGATTTTAAATTATCATGCTCGTGCCTGTCTAGTTCGCTCGTGGATTACACATACTTGAATCATCTTTGCATATTGTTTTTCCATCTCTGATTGATTCAAGTAGAACTCCACTCCCATAACCAACCCTTTCCTTCAAGCCGAATGTTATTCTTGTGTGTTGTGAGGCCTCTTGGTGAAAGCTTGGCATAAAGTGTTAGGTCTTGAACCGAGAAGGATAGGTGATCATGTAGATTCTGGTCCACGCTTTTTGGGCCAGACTTGGCTAAGATCGGGTTTGGGAATTCACCTTGGGTCGGGGTCTTGAGGAAATTAAAGAAAGTCTTGAGTAGAAAAGGGCAGCGAGTGTATTAAGGTTGTTAGAGCTTGGTCTATATGTGTATAAGTTTAGCCCCCATCATAAAAAAAAAAAAAAAGAGAAGAGAATAAAAGAAAAGATGGGTTAGAGCATAAATGAAAAAGTCTAGACCATGTCTCGTAAGTATTGTTGTAAGATGCCTTTGAAAAGTTTTTCTTAGCTGCCCAAACAGAAAGCTCTTGATGAAAGCGAATTAAAGAAAGTCAAATTCAGAGAAAAAGGGTAGAAATAGGAGGGCTTTGAGTTGTTCTTCATTTGGGGCTTAGGATTCAGTTGTGATGCAAAGGGTAGATGATCATTTGTCCTTGTACTCATCAGTTGGTTCTCGCCTTTAGCATTATGCCGAAGCTCGTTCACTTTATTTTGAGAGAACCCTTCCCTGTTTTGTTTGATTTGAGCGCATATTGTTCACATTTGCTCTTCCCTTTCTTAGCCAAACGAGTATGCTTGACTTGCATGAGTTTTGATTCACGGTTTTTATGCTTTTAATGAATGTCAAAAGGAGTGGAGGATTTGAACGCATGTTTAGGTTAAGCCAGATGTGATTGATTGCGTTTGAGTGGTGCAGGTAAGGATTTTGAAAAAGAGAACATCATTTGCGCCTTAGACCTTGGAACTAGGTTGTTGATCTGATCCCTCTTGTCGGCTTTTTCTTAACCGGTTTGCTCAAGTCGACACTCTCGCGTTTGGTTCGCGTTTGCTTGAGGGCAAGCAAAGACTAAGTGTGGGGGTGTTGATGTGTTCAACATTTACATGCATTTAGGACATTGAACTGCATAGTTTTATGTGTATTTGAGTCTCATTTCGTACCACCTAGAGTAGGTTTCATCCACTTAGAGGCATTTGGTCTTTAGGAAAACATTTTGCATTTCCATTGCATTTGGAGTGAGTTTTGCAGGCAAAAGAGCTGAAAGCTGAGAAGACGTGAAGGAGTGACGGCCAGAGACAAACGGAACGCGGATCGGAGCTAAGACGCATTCGGAGAAGGTCGGAGAAAAGAGGACTTGAGCACAAGAAACAGAGTACTTGAGCAGTCTGACCAAGACCCGTGGAACAAGCAAAGTCAGAACCAGTGCGTTGACCAAGGGACCCCTTTCTTACTCACTATATAAATCTTAAAACCTAGTTGCAGAGCAAAAAAGTTTTACCTTTTGGCAGCCGATTCTTTTTCTTTGTAACAAAAGATATTTTCCGAGAATCTTTGGCAAGCTTTTGTAAAACATTTATGTTTAAGATGTTTTAAGTTGTTAATCTCGTTTTATGATGATTTTGAGTCTTCTCATTTCCTTCCCTTTTGATCTCGGAATGAGCAGCGAGTAGTTTCGTTGAGATTTCAAGGATGGATAAGCAAGTTGCCGCCTTAGTCCCTTTTGTTGCTCTGTTCTGATCTCGCTTGATCATCTTTTCCTTTGCTAGAGTTTAGCCCTCTTAGTTCCTCTTTGATCATTTGGGGCTAAGAATCTAGACTAGCACGCCCATAAGGTGTTTGCGTTTTTGTCTAAGAGAGCTAGCTAAGGAGAGAAACACGTCCAACCTAAGAGATTGGTTGTTGGGGTGTTTCTTATGCTGAACTAGATTAGAATCTTGATTAAGCCTGCTCCTTTGGCCTCACTAGCGAGAGTTAGGTTCGAGTCCAAGTGAGTAGAGTGACTTGTCCATGAGAGTGGCTTGTTTACCTAAAATCTGAGCATAAAGTTGATCCTTGCATAGATTAGAGCTAGTGTTTTTGGGCTAAGGCGAACTTGACCAAGTCTCATCCAAGGAATCTCCTCTCTTTAATTTTCACTTCAAATTTGTTTCTTTGCGCCGTTTTAATATTTGTCGTTACATTAAGTCGGTATTCCTTATTGCAAAACTCTCAAACTCTTGATTTCACTTGAAGCTTAGCATTTCTTTGTATTCCTCTTAGCACAAGCTTCCATTTGGATTGATACCTAAAGTTCTACAATGATATGAGTGGACTTTGGAGTAGTTGATTTACGGAAAAGTTATATATATATTTTTTTTTTTTTTTTTTTTTTTTTCGGAAAAGTTATATTATCAGGTATTATATGTGAGTACTCCTCTAGAATTTGTGCTTGTGGTTTGTTAATAAAACAAGTAATTAATGGGCATAATCTAGGAGAGACCAGCATTTAAAATGGTTTATCCGTGGTACCAACAAGAAAAATTCAAATGAATCCAGCTGGAGTGCTCTTGGCCTGAATTCAAATGAGGCACGTTAGTTAAGGAAGCTATATCTTAGTCACTTACATGCCAAGTAATCCTCACAAAAAATGCAACACACCTTTAAGTCTCCATTTTCGCGGTATTATTCATCATCTTTTTAAACCTTCTCAACAACACCAAGAACTTGGTAAATTTTATTTCTATAGGCTTTTGTTGCATAAAGAAAAATATTAACTAATACTTTTCAAAAATCAAATCGTTAGGCAAAACGGTGAGAGTAAATTACTTGGGCCGTGTACTGTACTTGTCGCCAGACCAACGAGCGGGCACCCGTTCGGCATAGTCCGTTGGATATATAATGTGGCTTGAATCTTGATTGGCTTTTGCACCATTGACCGTCCAGCCGTTTAGTCCATCTCTTCCCTTCAATGCTGCTATACGTAAACGTAAATACTTTAAAGTCAGTTTAGTAGAGCGACTATAAACGTTTATTTTTTATTTCTTTTTTGGTTTTATAGATTTTTCAGAAACTGTGTAATTATTTTTTTCTTAAATTCGTACAATTTTTCCCTTTTTGAATTTTCAGAAAACAACAGATTAAGTAAAGTCGTGATTCACTGTCCAAAATGCAGGCAACACTGGGTAAATATAATTAAATTTGATGAGTTTTGGATCAAAAGCTTTATCAAACAATATGTTATTAACGTAGATTCGGAAGATGATACAAAGGGAAGAAGATCACCAAGACGAATCTGGGTTTGGATGATGATGACGCGATCACCTAGATTAAATCTTAGCCCTAAACCCTAAAAATCTAAAACCTAGTCAAATATTAGTGAACTAAAATTAGATAACAATTAATTTTCAAAAAGGATCAACTAGTAAGAGTAGGTTAGCCCTGGAAAACCGATATGATGATGCCATCATCTCTAATTGCAGAGGAACCATCTCTACGATTCAGCTCATGAAAAGTCCTGGCTCCCACCAGTTGACAATCAAAAACAATAATTACGCATTTTTATATTAGCTTACGTACGTCTTTGATAATTACCAACGTGGGATACATTATAGAATCATATTTTTGGCCCACATTTATTAGTCTTGGGCCTCAAGTATCCCTGATTTCTAAACTCGCACGCATTAACTCTCGTTTACGTCCTCATCTCTCTATCCGCTGATGAAGAAGAAGTTGTGAGGCTGTCTTCCACACAGCTTCACCGGTTATACCCTTTGCCGCTGATCCTCAGGTTCGTCAACGATATCATTTTCGAACCAATATATACAATCCTCATCTCTCTCTCGTTACGCCCAAAGCAGACGCGAATTCTTGCATGCAGCTGTAACCGCAACGCGTATGCGGCATCCATTTCTTGATCCAATCTTACACTCTCTGCTCTCCATCTTCTCTCACATATCTCTTCAGATGTGAAAGATCTTGTCTTTGAAACCTATCTTGATCTCTATGTTTTTGCTTCTCAGAGTTTATTGGACTCGGCATTTCCTTGCCTCTTGTTGTGAATCAAGAGACGATAAAAGCAAGAAAGAATACGATTTGAGGCGAATACACCCGTTCTAGGGTTTCTTATTAACTCGTGTGATAAGTAATTACAACCCTAATGAACTTTATATATAGGTCTCCCCGATAAACCGAAGTATACCGTACCACGGGGGGCTTCGCCCCCCGTACCCCCCAAAAACCCTGCGTTGCGAGTCACCAGTATTGACAGCCCATGGGCCACCCTAAAACGGGCAAAGAGGCAATGGGCCGAAGGGTTGGCCCTTCTGCAGCTGTATCTGATTATAAGTCACCAGGAATAACACCTCTCAAGTTATCGGAAGCAGCTCTTTGTGATTCGACTTCTTTAGCAAACAAATGCTGGATTGAGTTCTAAAGAACCGTATTCACAGTACAATAATCTTCCATTTCTTCATAAGATTAATAATATATCTCGAAGCTTTCCATCCAAAACTCATTAAATTTGATTATTTTTACGGATTTACCTATTCGTTGCCTACATTTTGGGAATTTCGTTCCACACGTTACTAACGTAGATCGTAAATACAATTCCTATAATGTTTATATTTATGTTTTAAAAACTTAATCTACAACAAGCTAAATGGTTTATACTCCGTACCCTTCTCAAAAGAAATCAGTGTTCCAAAGATCCGTTTTAACATTACAGTAATCTTGCATTTCCGCATAAGATTAATCAAGATTGTTAGACATAAATATCAAAGCTTTCGATCCAAAACTCATCAAATTTGATTATATTTACACTATAACATTGCCTGCTTTTTCGGGCATTTCTTCGACAGTAATCCGCCACAAATTGCAAACACTTTCTGCATAAACTACAAAAAAACCAATAAAGTATTGAGTTTAGCTATGCAGGGAAATATGAGTTCTTGGATCAGACCAAATCTTCTCATCCTTTCCTACTTCCTCCTTTTCTTCTGTTTTTATCTTTCTTCTTTTTGTTCTTCTCTTACCATATTTCTTTCTACATTAATAACAGATAAGAAACTTGAATCTGACTACATTTAATATGATAATTCATATCTCGAACCAAACTTGCTTTTTTCATCCTTTATATAAGGCTGACTGGAAAGATGTGGGTGGAACTTCCACGTCACTTTTTGTAATTTTTGTTGTATTTCTTGCTTTATTTTTATCTCGTGCAATGCATTATTTTAAGCCTTGTTTGCATCTGTTTATACAGTCCAATCGATGCGAGCTCTAATAGGGACAATCAATATATAGCCCATTAGCTAAGACCTTGAAACATGCCATTCCACAAGTAAAAAACAATGATCAAAACGAAGCAATTAATCACAAAGTAAATCAGTGACCAAGAGACAAAACAAGACGCTTGGCATTACACCATGTCAACTATAGTGATATAATTTTAGGACTGTTAGTTGTTTTACTCATTTTGGTAATACAGCTAATTCAACCCTTTTTGTGTGTATGTGTGTGTGCAAATACAGCTAATTCAACCTAAAACAAAAAACAAATCATAGTTGGAGTTGTCTTTTTCAAGTAAACAAAAATCGGATTAGATATTTTTCCTAACTGAGATGTGTGACTAAACAAAAAGCCTACAACAAAATGTTCTTGCCAATGGTTTTGTTTGATTTGTTTCCCATTTATTTTTTGGTAATACGACCCGAGTTTATGGAATTACAAGATATTATTTGTTTTAATTTTCAAATTTTTTTTTCCTAAATTTTTAAAACTCGCTTCTACACATTTCATCTCCTATAAAATCCCCAGACTCTCCTCTCTATCCACACATCTCTAATCTCTCTAATCTCTCTAATCTCTCTAATCTCTCTCTCTCGGAGAAAACTTGCAATGGTTTTCTGTATCCAGTTGCCTGAAAGACCTGTCACGGTTTGTTCTCTGTCTCTTTCTCTCGTTCTGTATATCTGCCCCTCGCTTTTCCTCATTGATTATATTATTAGTTTGTTTTCATGGATTCTTAATTGACCCATTTTCAATATCTAGGGTTTTTTTTTGTTGGTATGGTTAATATATTAAATCTCGAATCTATTAGTGTTTTCAATAATCTATGGCTTTTTTTGGTTTGGGGAATCTTGTAGACCTCGATTTTATTACTGTTATCAAAATCTTAAATTTTGAATTTAATTCAATGTTTTTCATTGTCAAATTCCATAATTGGATATGATTGTCTACTCTCTTTTTTTCCACATTTAAAAGTTGCATGAAGCTGCACACATATCCGGCAAGTGTTGTTGTCTTACAAAAAAACATGGACTTAAATGTGCTTCCCATTTGTGACAAAGAAGACTTTGAAGTTCGAACGCTGTTTTCATAACTAGGGTTTTTGTTAGCTTTGTGAATTTCGAATCTATTGTCTTCTAACGAGAGCTCTATTACCGACTATGATCAGTGGACACCTTTTCTAACGAGAGAACTATACCGACATTGTGCATATTCAGCATTTTGGATCCTCGGCTAAACTCAAACACTCCCGCTGACCACCAAAGCAGAATGAGTCTCTTCTATGATCGGATGCACAAATGACTTGAAATACTCTGTGCATGATGGGAATTTGGTAGGGATCTTATCAACCTATGAAACCAAAACACGACCAAATCCACAAAAGCATTTGGTGTGTTCTGTTTTGATAGGTGGATAAAATCACTACCACATTCCCTCAAGCACAGGGTGTTTTAACTCATTTGTGAATCCAATTATTGAAGAAACACATTCTGCTCTGTTGTTGGGATACACTTAGAGCACACTCAAAACTTCTTTTATTTTCTTACATATCTTCAAATATCGTCATCTTGCTTTTGCCTTGTTTACCCGAGTTTCTGCGGGTTCTACATGTGAGTACTCCTCTAGAATATGTGCTTGTGGTTTCTTAATAAAACAAGTACTTAATCGGCACAATCTAAGAAAAATAACATTTAAAATGGTTTTTCTGTGGTAGAATAATTAAAACAATTTTTTGCTGATTGTTTCTTTTTTTTTTTGCTAATATTCAAGACAAAATTCAAGCAATCAATAAACAAAATTCTAAATCAGACACGTTAGTTAAGGAAGCTAAATATAACACTTACATGCTAAGCAATCCTCACCAAAATGCAACACGTTTCAAAATTTATCTTTTCAAACTAAAATTTATTATGTTGCAAATATTGTTGGAACAAATCAGTATTTTGTTGCAAACTTGTAGAAAAACCAAAGGCTACATATTTGCAACGAATAATTTCTGACAATAATTATATCATGGATAGCTTCTGACGATCGTAATTTTGTTGGAATTTTTCCATGATTTACCTACAAATCTTGATTCCTTGCGACCCGCATATTTGGTAACTGGCATGTGTGACTAAACAAAATCCTACAACGAAACGTTCTTGCCAATGGTTTTGTTTGATTTGTTTTCCCATTTTATTTTTTTGGTAATATGACCGGATTTTATGGAATTACAAGATAATATTTATTTTAGTTTTAAATTTTTTTTATCAAATTTTTTCAACCCGCTCCTACACATTTCCTCTGATATAAAATCCCTACACTCTCCTCTCTATCAATACATCTCTAATCTCTAAACACCTTTCTCTATATCTCTTTGTTTCTCTCTGTTTGTCTGTCTGTTTGTCTATCTGTTTGTTTGTTTGTTTGTTTGTCTGTCTGTCTGTTTGTTTGTTCGTTTGTCTGTCTCTATCTCTCTCTCTTGAGAAGAAGCTATCTTTGAGGTTTTCACTCAATTCTAACACTTTTTTTTTTGTTGCATCACTGATTCCTCCACTCGTTCTTATTCAGGACAAAATAAATTATTTTTATGGTTTGAGAGAGTCTCCATGTTAATTCACATTTGATTATACGTACGGATCAACATGTTTATTTATTGTACTTTAGTAGTAACTCAACTGTGTCCATTAAGTAACTCTTGTTTCTCTCGTTGAAAGCTTTGATTTTTAATCCGACCAAACCTAGGACTCGAATTCCAATCCCGTTACTGATCATCATCACATATGGACTTCATTGAATAATTTGGTAAACCAAATGTTTTAGATTATCTTGATGTTTAAGTGTGGGGTAAGTGTTAAATTTTTATAGTTGCTGTTTCTGATTCTGAATAATGGGTCTTACAATGGTGAGTAGAAGGAACCTACTTTTGAGTAGTTTCTTGTATGCGGGCATCTTAGCTAGAGCAAGCCTTAGGGGTTCGTTCTAGCCAGCTGTCACCAAAACCTAACCTTGTTAGCAACTAACACTTTGATATACTTAATGTTGTTATGATGCATGCAAAAATGTATTCAGAGTTGGATTCCCCATGATATTCGTCTAAAACACTCATCTAAATACCTGTGAAAAGGCATAATCTTTATTTGTTTTGACGCGATTTTCTTATGTGATTATTCAATGATTTCAGGCGTTTAAAGACCAGGATCCTGCTTGCCTGTCAGATAGTTCTGCTATTTTACATCCGGAGGTAATTCTTTAATTGAATTTTTAGAGGCAAAAACATCTAACACTCGAAGTAAGCAACTGCTCAGGAGGACTATTTCACCATAACGCTTTGTTTTACAAGGGTAGCATGAATTGCAAGCATTGTTAGACGAGAGGATCCACTAAAGAACAACAAAGTGGTCTCTTTCTTTTTTTAGTTGCATTGAGCGATTAGTGGACTTCCATCGTTCTTGTGAGGTACAAGCATTTACATCATTATATTCATTACATAAGCAACATAGAATGGTTATCTTGTGAGGTAAAAGCATTTAGATCAGCATCACTCACTATCTTGTTCACGTTTCGCATCTTCTTTGTTTTTGGCATTTAGAGTCGAATATATGTTATGTTCGTATTAAATACTGTATTACTAATGATGGATTTACATTAAGAAAACGGTATAGGAATTTACCAGGTATCAAATAAGTTACTTAACTAGTATTTAAGTATCCTTCAAATTAAAGTGTATCAAGAAAAAAGCATGGTTTAAGTCTTTGAATTTGGTTTTTCTTATTTTCTCTTTCTTTTGTCAACTTATAAATTTACTGATATAAGTATGAAATTACACAAAAACGACAAGGAACATTTATTTATTTACTTTTAAGTCTATAGATCAACATGTTTCTTTTTTCTGTTTTTATTAGTAGTAACTCAAGTTGGGAAGGTCGTCTGGGAGATTAGGAGGTCATCAATAGGAGAGCGCCTAGGAAATCTCTATTAGGAGGTCGTCATTGGGAGATCTCTGTTAGGAGTTCGTCGTAGGGAGATCATCCGGGAGATCGTCATTGGGAGATCTCTGTTAGGAGGTCGTCTGGGAGACTTCTGTAACCAGTTTTTGTTGCTAACGTTTTTTTTGTACAGTTCAAATCTGTGGCGGTTTACACGTCTCCAAAGCTACCTGACAAGCTATTCTTAGAAGCAAAGAGACTAAACCGAGCCGTTCATTCCTAACAATACACATCTGTTACCCTGTCAAATCAAATATGTTCACAGTTTGACCGGATTATTCCGGTTTAGTGTAGACTTCTCAAAGCTGATTCGTTCCGATAGAAAAATGGAGATTTAAAATGTGTGTTGCATTTTGGTAATTAACACTTATTAAACACGATTTTTGGTTGACTAAATTGATATTATAATTGGCTAGGTCAACCCAAGTTTGTGATTTATTATGGGGCTGTTTTCACTTTTACACCACAAATTGAAGTCAAATGCAAAACTAACCTCTTCAATTTTTATTTATTTTTTGTCCAATTATTTACGAGAATGCCATTACTATTTCGAGTGGTAGACCTCAACAGAGGTCTACGAGAGCTGCATAAAGACCAAAATGCCCCTCATCTTCTACACTTAATTTCCAAAATGCCATATCATCAATATTGCCAACCACCATTTTCGCTCAATTTGGAGCTGTTAATGCTCCGAAAATTCACTTTTGAGCTACCATTTCTCATTCTCTCAACTCATAAACTCTTATTCTTCCATTTTCTCCCCATTTTCATCCCAAAAACTCTATAAGCAAACTCAAATCTTGGATCTTGGCATTTCCGATTGTTTAGCTTACAGCAACGACCGGAGCTCGTTACTGAAGGCTTAAATCGAAGTTATCAGCCCTCGAATAGCCTTTCTCCAACGCTCATGTAACTTTTCTTCCAAAATTCTAAGATTTTCAGTTTTGGTCCGCGAATGTAGACCTCAGTTGAGGTCTACTATGACTTAGTAGACCTCAGTTGAGGTCTACTTTACGTAGTAGACCTCAGTTGAGGTCTACTGGTCAACCGTTGCCATTTCCTTTGCAAACAAAAAAAACTAGTCGTAGACCTCCACTTAGGTCTACTACACGTGGAGGTTAGTTTTGCAATTGATCGAGAAAAATGTTTTTTCCTGTAGACCGATGTGGAGGTCTACTCCACGTGGAGGTTAGTTTTGCAATTGATCGAGAAAAATGTTTGTTGGAGGTCTACGGCTTAGGTCTACCGTTAAGGTCTACGGGGTCTGTTAGACCTCAGGTGAGGTCTACGGGGTCTGGTAGACCTCAGGTGAGGTCTACTAAAATATCTGGTCAACGCAAAAAAATTGAGGTCTACAGGAAAGGTCTACCAGAGGAAAGTCAAACTTGGGTCAACTGAAAACTAACCATTTTGAGGTCTACTTTTTGCGGTAGATCTACATGGTAGACCTCGTTTTGCTCCGTAGACCAATTAAGAGGTCTACTAATCAAAACGAGGTCTACCGCAACAAACATTTTTCTCGATCAATTGCAAAACTAACCTCCACGTGGAGTAGACCTCCGCGGTAGACCTTCGGTCAAAAACATTTTTCTCGGTCAATTGCAAAACTAACCTCCACGTGGATAAACCTCAGTTGAGGTCTACGACGTAGATCTACTACGTAGATCTACGTTGTAGGTCTACTATTATGTGTTATTTTGTAAATCGTTTTTTTGGTCAATATATCTAGTATTTTGAAATTTTTCTTGAGCAGTTGGGTTTTTTTACTTGTTTACTTGCTTATATATGAGTTTCAAATGTTCATTTGGTGTGATTAAGGCTCGACTTATGTTGTTTTGTTTGTTTTTTTTTTGTTGCAGAAAATGGTTTGTTTAGCTTCCGTCTATGGAAAATGGCTGATGGTAGAAGACAGGTCATGGCATTTTGAGGTGGATAAAGGAAAAGGAGGGAGAGTGTTCTACTTGCGGGATGGTTGTACCCATGAGGAGCTTGTGAGAATGGTACAGTGTGACTATATGTTGGATATGGAAGCAGAGCTGGTGGAGATATCTTATCCATTGCCAGATGTGATGCTCAATCAAATGCCCTCGGACTTTCCTCCTATGTACGTCACCAACGATGGGCAGGTTCATAGCTTGATAGAGTTAGGCAAAACGCATGTGCTGCGCCTTTGCATCTCTGTTCGAAACAAGGATAAAGTTGAGGAGCGAGATGAGGATAGATATGTCGATGAGGATGAGAATGAAGAAGAGGAGGAACTTTCAGATATAAATTGGGATGCAAATTCAGATGAAGAAGTTGAGGAAGAGGATGATGATGTAGGGGACGATGACTATGTGGATGAAGCTTTTGCAGGAAAGAAAGTGGATGACACGGACGCAGACTATAGCGAGTATGGGAAAGTTCAAGATGAAGATGATTGGGAGAAAAAATGTTTTGAGGAAAGGCTTCACAAAGGTGATTTGAATGGTCAAGGTGGAGGAATCAATGGGAATGGGTCAGGCGCTATATATGTGAATCAGAGCTATGTAAGCAAGGATGCTCTCATATCTGCCTTGCGTCTAAAGGCAGTGGTGTCCAGATTCGCCTTCAAGGTTTCTAAGTCTACTACTAAGCTGTTTGTGGCCAAATGTTTCGTAGATGGATGCATGTGGATGTGCAGAGCTGCTATAAAGAATGAAGCAAAGAGGTTCTGGGTGACAAAGTATGTCAAGTTTCATACATGTTCTGTTGTGGACCGTGCCGGATTCCGTAAGGGATGTACTCCAAGGTATCTTGGACAGATCTTTGTAGAGCGGTTTGGAATCATTGATGGAATTGTCCCGAGACATATTGCAAACTCAATGAGGGTGATGCTTGGAATTAAGCTTAATTATACCACTGCTTACAGAGCTTTGAAATTTGCGAAACTTTTTGTTAGGGGAACACCAGAAGGTGGATATGCGAAGTTGCCCTCGTACTTGAGAAGAGTGAAGCAGTCAAACCCGGGCTCCGTGACTGACATTGTATGTGATGAGATGGGTCGATTCAAATATTGCTTCTTATCCTTAAATGCTTCAATGTTGGGATTTCAGTATTTGAGACGCGTTATTGTGGTAGATGGGACTCATCTAACTGGAAAGTATGGAGGAGTTTTGCTTGTTGCAGCCGGACAGGACGCTAATTTTCAGGTCTTCCCGTTGGCTTTTGGGATTGTAGATGCCGAGAGTAACGAATCCTGGGGTTGGTTTTTCGACAAGTTGCAACAATGCTTTTCACCTCATCCCATGGTGATAGTTTCGGACAGGCATCCCTCCATACATAATGCATGTCTCCGTTTTCTACCTTGGGTTACTAGAGGTATATGTTACTACCATCTTCAACATAACATAGTCACAAAATACCAAGCAAAGAACATCATGTATTTGGTGAAAGGAGCTGCCTACGCCCATACGCTAATGGAGTTTAACCGTTGCATGGCCGCAATCCGAGCTGCTAAACCGGAACTTGCACAATACTTAGAGGAAGCGGATCCTAAGTTGTGGTCTAGAGTACATTTTCCAGGGGATCGGTACAACATTAAGACGAGTAACATTGCTGAATCTATCAATTCCGCACTGAAGAGAGCCAAGGGCTTTCCAATACCTTGTCTGCTGCAATACATCCGAGAGAAGCTAGGGGTGTGGTTTAACAAAAGGCGAGAGGACGCCTTGAGTCTTCACACCCCATACAGTAAGGGAGTTGAATATTTGCTGTCTGTCCGTTCACACTATGCAGAATCATACAATGTGGAACACATAGATGGATGGAAGTTCAACGTTAAGGGTGGAGGAGGACCTTATATTGTTGATTTGGAAAACCGTTCATGTGAATGTGGTGTATTCCTAGTTGAAAAAATCCCTTGTTCACATGTGATTGCAGCGGCTACTGAGGCAAACATACACATGTCGCAAAACGTTGCAACGACTTACACGAAAGAGGCGCTATACGCGACATATGCACATCCCATATACCCCGAGGCAACACATGATGTAGAGCCAGAAGAAGACATTTGCCTCCCTCCAGATGTTAAGCCAGCTCCTGGCCGGAAAAAGAAATCTAGGTTTCTAACATGGCTAGAATTGTCTAAGAAGAGACGCACCAAACCAAGAAAGATGCACAAAATTTATAGTTGTTCGAAGTGCCGGCAACCGGGGCATACCCGTCCTCATTGTGTAAGTGTCTTACAACTCACTGTGTATTCATGGTTAATGTTGATTACATGTGTTTTTAAAAGTTGAATTGTTTGCACTGATTTAGGTGAAGAACGAAGATGTAGACTGAAAAAGAGGTCTACGTCGTAGACCTACGCGGTAGATCTACGCGGTAGGTCTACGCGGTAGGTCTACGCGGTAGGTCTACGCAGGAGGTCTACGCGTTAGTCTACGCAGGAGGTCTACGTAATTGGTCTACGCAGGAGGTCTCCAGCTTTTTCATGTTTTTTTATTTAAGTTAATATGAGTCGCAACCTATGCAGCTTTTTCATGTATCAGAACACTTGCACTAATTCGAGATCTACATTAGAGGTCTACTCCGAAAACAGTTACATTATGATTCATCAAGAAGGTTATAGGTTACACCAAAAAGCATAAGAGCGTCAGTTATAGGTACAGAGAAAAAATGGTACCATAGCGCTTTTCCAAAGTAAACCTAGTTAATATACAAGATCATCCCAACCCAGTTAATATAGCTATATATCCAGATCATCCCAATCACGTTCTGGTGGTCCGCGACAGTTGAGCTCAACGAATATGTCCGCTGCAAGCTTTGCTCTTATAGCTTTCATGTTCTTACCACATAGCGTCTTCGGAAAAAGCCTCCCAAGGCTATGGTACTCGATGAACTTTAGACAGAAGACACCACAGTCACTGCAATTGTCTTGCGCAGGCACATCCTTTCCAGACAGATACTCGTGTGTGAAACGCTCCAACGGATACCTCTCTCTATCATTGCTGTCAGCCATGAGCCGAAGAAGATAAGGCATCATCACAGCAATTGGCTCGAGGGAGTTAGACAACACAGCCTCACTGAGATAACCAGGTAAGCTGTCCCACACAGTAATATGCCTTTTGGGTATCGAAATCATCAAGGCAACCCAATGATTCTCTTTCACGTTCCATGGCATGTAGATCTCATCAA
The DNA here is from genome assembly GCA_026724425.1 of Erythrophleum ivorense. NCBI lineage: Eukaryota > Viridiplantae > Streptophyta > Magnoliopsida > Fabales > Fabaceae > Erythrophleum > Erythrophleum ivorense. The sequence goes on from JAIUCV010000394.1 coordinate 767,064, forward strand.
TATCTACTTCCCATTTCTTCAGCGTTTGGCAGAATGTTGGTTTCTTCCCTTCAAAGTAATCATAAGCACCTCCTGGTAGCAATCTTCCTAATCCATATCGATCCGGCTCAGAATCCACAAACCTCCTATACTTGTCTTTCGTCCACAACATACTAGGACCAGTATCAGCAAAGCAGATTCGCTCACTCCTAAACCATTCCGGGTGCAATTTCATGCGCTGACGAAACAAGTCCAAGACTATATCCATGTGCTGAAAATATTTTTGAAATATACATGCACGTTAGAACGCTGAAGAAATGGGAAGCATAAGAATAAAGGTCTACAGGAAAGGTCTACAGGAAAGGTCTACAGGAAAGGTCTACTGAAACGGTCTACGCGCATGAAAAGCATAAGAATAAAGGTCTACAGGAAAGGTCTACTGGAAAGGTCTACAGGAAAGGTCTACTGAAACGGTCTACGCGCATGAAAAGCATAAGAATAAAGGTCTACAGGAAAGGTCTACTGGAAAGGTCTACAGGAAAGGTCTACTGAAACGGTCTACGCGCATGAAAAGCATAAGAATAAAGGTCTACAGGAAAGGTCCACAGGAAAGGTCTACTGGAAAGGTCTACAGGAAAGGTCTACTGAAACGGTCTACGCGCATGAAAAGCATAAGAATAAAGGTCTACAGGAAAGGTCTACAGGATAGGTCTACAGGAAAGGTCTACTGAAAAGGTCTACGCGCATGAAAAGCATAAGAATAAAGGTCTACCGTATCCGCAAGCCATTCTGTCTGGGTGACTAATTCCCACCACCAGTGGAGTTGAGGTTCAGCGTTCCAAAGAGGTTTCTTAGGGCCACTGGATAGAAGACAGAAAACACTCAGTTACTAATCAAACAATCAGGATAAATATAAGTATTAAGAGGAATTTTAAGAAACTACTTACAAAATGCCTTTAAACTTCTTCTTAAGTGCTGAGAGCCTATCCTTATCTACTGGCATGAACGGATCGTACCCAAACCGTTGCTTTCCAATGATGTCCTTCACTGTTCTATTTCCCACATACGGAGACCGTTGAGATGCGGCAAGCTGTCGCTGACGATCTACGTTTGCTTGTGCAACAAGTATTGCTGCTTGTTGTTTTAGTTGCTGCTTCTTCGTGTCCTCCCTTCGCTCTTCTTTCGATGGCTTATGCGACTTAACAAAAACGAGCTCCGAATCGTTACCGTTGTCACTCCCGCATGGAGATATATGTTGTTGTAACATCCGTGAACCAGAAAGTTGTTTTGAAAGTGGTGTTGGACGATGCTAGGGGTTCGGGAGTAGTTGGCACATGCTCTTAGAGGTGTGAATTGAGGGTTGACTGTACATGTTCTTGTTTGATTGTTGTGCAGTCGGTCTAAGGTTCAAGCATTGCGAAGAAAGTGTGTTAAATGCTTCTGAACGACTAGTATCGATCGACACCCGAAGGGTGTCGATCGACACCGGTTATCGGGTTTGATTTCCGGTTTAAGTCGATCGATTTGCAATTGGGTTGGTTTTGGGTCGATGGGTGTCGACCGACACCAAGGAAGGGTGTCGATCGACACCGGTTATCTGGAAATCGACCGGTTTGATTTAAGTCGGCTGGTTTTGTTCGGTTTTGGGCTAGGAAAGCCCTAGGTCGCGATTTAAAAGTCTCCAGCCGCGTGAGAAGCTCAGTTTTCGAGAAAGAAAGGTTCCAGAGAGGCTGAGGTGATTTCCAGAGAGTTTTTGGAGTTTGGAGACTCGTTTTGTTGCTGTTCTTCGTTGTTCTATCTCTTCTCCATCTTTCCAATCCTTGTCAAGGTGAGTGCGTGACTGTAGGTCCGTTAGCATTGGAGATTGTGTGATTTCGAGATTGTTAATGAGTTTTTCGAGTTGTTCTTGTGTAGGATCGAGTTATTTTGTTGTTTGATCGATGTGGGGGTTGAATCCCACGAAATTGTGTGTTTTATGCGATTTTCGTAGCTTCTGGTTTCTGGGCGTCGAGCCGGTGTCGAGCGACACTCGATGAGTGTCGATCGACACTCGGGAGGCTGGCGTCGATCGACACCATAGAGGTGTCGGTCGACACCAACCTGGGTGTCAGGAAACGTGGGTGTTTCCTGACAGGGATGGTTTTTACTTGTGATTATTGTTGAGCATTGTTATTGTTGTTGATTATTGTGATGTTTTGTCTAGTGTTTGACGTAATTGGCCTGTAGGCAGGATGATCCACTCACTAAGTATTTATGATAATACTTACGCATCTCTTTCGTAATGTGATGCAGGTAACAGCAATGTTCTTCCGCGGAAAGAGACCGAGAGAAGAGGATGATGAGATTAGGAATTTGATTCTGGCTTTGTTGTTATGGTTGACTAGAAATTCGTGAGTTAGGGTGTTAGACTTTATTTTAATAATGTAGCAAACCGGCTTAGGTTGCTTATTGCTTATTGGTTATTGGTTTTATTGGTTTATTTCTTTATTGGTTATTGTTGAACGGTTATTTATGATTTAATAATATTATTGTTTTCTTCCGCTTTGTGTTGTTAAATTAGCTGTTGAGGATTAATATTTATGGGAATATTAATCTGGGCTAATTATTTAAAAAAAAAAAAAAATTTGGTTGTTTCATTTTGGTATCAGAGCGTAGTCGGTTTTAGGACTGTTAGTATTGGATGAATTGGACTATGTGTTTAATTGATTATGTGAGTTAGTCAGTTAGTGGTTTAATCTCATCCTCTCGGTCTTCCAGTTTTCCGCGGGTAAGTGAGTTGGATATTTGGTGTGTTTTGGTTTTGTGTCTGTGTTTTGACCTTTGCTCTTTTTCTGTACTTGGTGGTAGTGCAGAGAGATGGACGCAGGTCGTGGTCGTGGCCGTGGTCGTGGTCGCGTTGCAGCCCGTGGGGGCAGAGGAGCTGGTCGCGGTGGGCGAGCAGCGGGTCGTGGAGGTCGGGGTGCTGGTCGTGGTTTGCCAGAGGCTGAGGCCTCAGTGGAGAGTGCGGCGCCTAGTGTGGCGGCAGCGTCGGTGACACAGTCTGTTTCGTTAGCCGGTGGGGCTAGTTTGGGCGTCGGGGGTGGCGCGGGGGCAGGAGCAGTTCCCGGTGGGGGCGCGGCTCTTGCTCAGGGTGATTTGATTGTGGGGCTACTGACGCAGCTTTTGGCACGTCTTCCAGAGGCAGTTCCACAGCAGGCTCCGGTTGCACCTCCAGCGGCCGGGGCACAGGTTGGTGCCGGGGCACATGTTGGTGCCGGTTTTGTTGAGCAGCAGGAGGCTGCGGTGCAGCAGGGTGTTGCAGTGGGGTTTTCTCCTTATCGTGAGATGATGAGGGAGATGCAGAGGATTGGTACGCCTACGTTTGAGGGCGGTGTTACTCCAGAGCAGGCTGATGAGTGGCGTCAGAGGTTGGAGCGGAACTTCGATTCTGTTCGTTGTCCGGCACAGTTTCAGGTTGAGTTGGCAGTGCACTACCTTGGAGGTGATGCACATTTGTGGTGGAGGTCTGTTAGGACCAGGAGAAGAGGATGATGAGATTAGGAATTTGATTCTGGCTTTGTTGTTATGGTTGACCAGAAATTCATGAGTTAGGGTGTTAGACTTTATTTCAATAATGTAGCAAACCGGTTTAGGTTGCTAGAGTTATTCTTTATTAGTTATTCTTTATTGGTTATTTGTTGAACAATTATCATGATTTAATAATATTGGTTTACTTCCGCATTGTGTTGTTGAATTAGCTGTTGAGGATTAATATTTATGGGAATATTAATCTGGGCTAATTATTTAAAAAAAAAGGGGCTTGGTTGTTTCATTTTGGTATCAGAGGTTTGGACTTGGGTTGACTTCGTCGAGGAGTTCAACCACAAGTTTTTCCCTCAGGAGGCTCGTGACAGGCTGCAGTTGAGATTCTTAGACTTGACTCAGGGTGAGAGGTCTGTCCGAGAGTATGATGCAGAGTTCTGCCGATTGGTGGTCTTTTCTGGTGGTGAGCTGATCAGTGAGCGAGCATTGACGTCGCGGTTTCTCCAGGGGCTTCGGAGAAACATCAGGACTCAGTGCAGAGGGGGTATGTACCACACCAGAGCGGGTTTAGTGGAGTTGGCAGCGTCCATTGAGGAGGACTTGCGTGAGCCGGTGAGTACGGCAGTTGTGCCAGTTGCAGTTGCTCCTGCTACCCATCCTCGGGGCCAGCAGCAGCATCAGCAGCGCAGAGGTCACAGTTCTGGTTACGGCAGGGGCGGTAGGCCTGCGCAGGGCCAGAAGAGGAGAGCAGACGAGATATCTGCTAGTAGCCCGAGTACGGGTGGGTGTTTTGGTTGTGGGGGTCTGGATCACAGAGTTGCGACTTGCCCCAAGAGGGCGGGATCCAGAGAGTCGACAGTGTGCTACTACTGCAGGGAGCCGGGGCATATCAAGACTATGTGTCCCAAGTTGCAGCAGAGAGCAGTGGCAGCGGCGATTCAGCCGTTGGCGATTCAGTCAGCAGCGCAGGTTGCGGCGTTGCAGTCGGGTGGAGCGCCGAGAGTTTATACTTCGGCAGAGGTGGGCCAGACCAGTCAGTCAGGCCAGATCACAGGTAAAATCTTGACTCAGACTTTTAAATTCTTAAGGTAGAATTGTTGGTGTTGTCTGTTTCTGTTATTTTACTGTGATAGAGTTAGAGGTTCTCAACACTTGTGGAATTGTGTAGGGACCTTGTTAGTTGGAGGTTTTGAGTCTCACGTTCTGTTTGACTCGGGAGCATCTAATTGCTTCATAACTCCGGAGAGAGCTGAGGATAGTGGTATTCGGAGTAGCGAGGGCGAGGCTTCAGGCTTTGTCAAGGTGGCCGGAGGTGGTTATTTGGCTACTTCGGGCAGAGCTAGAGCAGTTGATGTGCAGATTGCGGGGCAGTCTATGCCAGCAGATTTAGTCATCAGTCCGGTGGAACTGTATGACGTGATTTTGGGGATGGACTGGTTATCTCTATACCGAGTTCATCTGGATTGCTACAGAGGTAGAGTGGTGTTTGAGCAGGATGCAGGGAAGTTGGTTTATCAGGGAGTGAGACCGACTTCGGGGAGTATAGTGATTTCAGCTATTCAGGCAGAGCAGTTGTTAGAGCGGGGCTGCGAAGCCTATTTGGCGACGATCACTATGACAGAGTCCAGTGGTGAGGTGAGTCTGCAGGATATTCAGGTTGTCCAGGATTTCGAGGATGTATTTCGGTCGCTGAAGGGATTGCCACCATCTCGGTCAGATCCTTTCACGATTGATTTGGAGCCCGGGACAGCTCCGATATCGAAGACACCTTACAGGATGGCTCCAGCAGAGATGGCAGAGCTGAAGAAGCAGCTAGAGGACCTTTTGAGTAAAGGGTTCATCAGACCTAGTGTTTCGCCATGGGGAGCGCCAGTGTTGTTTGTGAAGAAGAAGGATGGCAGTTTTCGGTTGTGCATCGATTATCGGGGTCTTAACCGAGTCACAGTGAAGAACAGGTACCCACTTCCGAGGATCGATGAGTTGTTGGATCAGTTGAGAGGGGCTACTTGGTTCTCCAAGATTGACTTGGCGTCGGGATATCATCAGATTCCGATAGATGAGGCAGATGTCCGGAAGACAGCTTTTCGGACGAGGTATGGGCATTTCGAGTTTGTGGTCATGCCTTTTGGTTTGACTAATGCGCCGGCAGCTTTTATGAGGTTGATGAACGACGTGTTCAGGGAGTTTCTGGATGTGTTTGTCATTATTTTCATTGATGACATTTTGGTGTATTCGAGGAGCCCAGAGGAGCATGCGACTCATTTGAGGCTTGTGTTGGAGAAGCTTCGAGAGCAGAAGCTGTTTGCTAAGTTGAGCAAGTGCAGCTTTTGGCAGCGAGAGATGGGTTTTCTTGGCCATATTGTTTCTGCAGAGGGAGTTTCTGTGGATCCGGCTAAGATTGAGGCTATCAGGGATTGGCCTAGACCGAGTAGTGCTACCGAGATCAGGAGTTTTCTGGGTTTAGCAGGCTACTACAGGAGGTTCGTCAAGGGGTTTGCGAGCATGTCTCAGCCGATGACGAGGTTGACTGGCAAGGATGTGCCGTTTGTGTGGTCGCAGGAGTGCGAGGAGAGCTTTGGGAAGCTCAAGGAGATGTTGACTAGTACACCAGTTTTGGCATTACCCGACCCGGGGAAGTCATATGTAGTGTACACAGATGCTTCAGGTGTTGGACTTGGTTGTGTTTTGATGCAGGAGGGCAGAGTGATTGCCTATGCTTCGAGGCAGTTGCAGGGCAGTGAGCGCAACCGTCCTACACATGATCTTGAGTTGGGAGCAGTGGTTTTTGCACTCAAGATTTGGAGGTCGTATCTTTATGGTGGTAGAGTGCAGATCTTTACAGATCACAAGAGTCTACAGCATATTTTCACTCAGCCTTTGCTGAATGCGAGACAGACGCGTTGGGTGGAGTTTCTGGCAGACTATGACCTGGATATTGTTTATCATCCAGGCAAGGCCAATTTGGTGGCAGATGCTTTGAGTCGACGGAGGGTTGCTTCAGATAGAGAGCGTGGTGTTGAGGCTTTGGTCAGCGAGATTAGTACATTGCGATTGTGTGCTATTTCAGAGGAGCCTTTGGGTTTAGAGGCAGCTGATCAGGCAGATTTACTCAGCAGGATCAGAGTGGCGCAGCAGAGTGATCAGGGTTTGATTGATGCTTCGCAGGCCGTTGGTTCTGAGTATCAGGTCTCTTCGAATGGAACTATTTTGGTTCGTGGGCGAGTTTGTGTGCCTAAGGATGAGGAGTTGAGGCATGAGGTTTTGAGAGAGGCTCATTCGAGCAAGTTTTCGATTCATCCGGGTGCGACCAAGATGTACCGTGACCTCAAACGGTATTATCATTGGGTTGGGATGAAGAGGGATGTGGCAGATTGGGTTGCGAGGTGCAACACTTGTTCTTTGGTCAAGGCAGAGCATCAGGTGCCTAGTGGTCTTCTGCAGAGTTTACCCATTCCAGAGTGGAAGTGGGATATGATCACTATGGATTTTGTTGTGGGATTACCTATCTCACGGACTTTCGATGCTATTTGGGTCGTTGTAGATCGCTTGACCAAGTCAGCACATTTCTTGGCCATCAAGAAGACAGATGGAGCAGCTGTCTTGGCTAGGAAGTTTGTGCGAGAGATTGTGAGGCTGCATGGAGTGCCAGCCAGTATTGTGTCGGATAGAGATCCGAGGTTTGCTTCAGAATTTTGGAAGGCGTTTCAGACTGAGATGGGCACTAAGGTGCATATGAGTACCGCGTATCATCCGCAGACAGATGGGCAGTCAGAGAGGACTATTCAGACTTTGGAGGATCTGCTTAGGATGTGTGTACTGGATTGGGGTGGTCATTGGGCTGATCATCTGTGTTTGGCAGAGTTTGCCTATAACAACAGTTTTCAGTCTAGCATTGGTATGGCTCCTTATGAGGCTTTGTATGGGAGGCCATGCAGGACACCCTTATGCTGGACCCAAGTGGGGGAGCGCAGCATGTTTGGAGCTAGTTTTGTTCAGGAGACGACGGAGAAGATTCGTGTCTTGAGGCTGAACATGAAGGAGGCTCAGGATAGACAGAGGAGTTATGCAGATAGGCGGCGACGTGAGCTTGAGTTTCAGGTGGGAGATAGAGTGTATCTCAAGATGGCTATGTTGAGGGGCCCTAACAGGTCCATAGCAGAGAACAAGCTCAGTCCGCGATTTATGGGTCCGTTTCCAGTGGTGGAGCGAGTTGGGCCAGTGGCTTATCGGTTGGAGTTGCCACCGATTATGAGCGCCTTGCATAAGGTGTTTCATGTTTCGATGTTGAGGAGGTGTTTGCGTCCTTCAGAGGAGGTTGTGGTTGAGATTCCAGAGGATCTCCAGCCAGATATGACAGTTCCGGCAGTTCCTGTGAGGATTCTTGAGAGGAGAGTCAAGGTTCTGCGGAACAAGAGGGTGCCATTGTTGAGAGTCTTGTGGGACTGTAGTGGCACAGAGGAGCAGACTTGGGAGCCAGAGGCAAAGATGAAGCTGAAGTTCGGAAAGTGGTTCGACAAGCAGGCTGTGGAGTGATTCATCTTTGTGGTTCTAGTCTTGTTTTGGTTTTGTTGTTGTTGGTTTTGGACTTATGTATTTTCGTTTTGTTGTACGATATACATTTTTGGAGTTATATGAGATGGAGTTTTGCCTCATATTTTTGGTTATGGTTTGGATGTTACAAGTTTCTTTGGCCGGTGGGGTCATTGAGAGTTTTTAGTCACATGTTGGTACGCGTTTCAGATTTTATTACTCGTTTTGTCTAGAGGCGGTGGGCCTTGTAGACGGTGGTTCTATTTTGTGTTGGGACGTTAGGTGCCCAACGGACTTATATTGGGGGTCGCTACCTCGATATGGGTTGTTTTGGTGACAGGGATCACATTTTGGTTGTGACTTCGGGTCACGTTTGGTTTGTGACATTGGTCACATTTTGGTACTGGACCGCGGGTCGCAGTACGGATGTCATGACTGCGGTTATGGCATTGAGAGTAATGATATCTTGGAAACATGCGTATAACATAGGACTAAAATTTGAGTTTTGAGGTCTTGGAGAGACGTTTGTGTTGGGATTCGAGGACGAATCCATTTTAGTGGGGGAGAATTGTAACATCCGTGAACCAGAAAGTTGTTTTGAAAGTGGTGTTGGACGATGCTAGGGGTTCGGGAGTAGTTGGCACATGCTCTTAGAGGTGTGAATTGAGGGTTGACTGTACATGTTCTTGTTTGATTGTTGTGCAGTCGGTCTAAGGTTCAAGCATTGCGAAGAAAGTGTGTTAAATGCTTCTGAACGACTAGTATCGATCGACACCCGAAGGGTGTCGATCGACACCGGTTATCGGGTTTGATTTCCGGTTTAAGTCGATCGATTTGCAATTGGGTTGGTTTTGGGTCGATGGGTGTCGACCGACACCAAGGAAGGGTGTCGATCGACACCGGTTATCTGGAAATCGACCGGTTTGATTTAAGTCGGCTGGTTTTGTTCGGTTTTGGGCTAGGAAAGCCCTAGGTCGCGATTAAAAAGTCTCCAGCCGCGTGAGAAGCTCAGTTTTCGAGAAAGAAAGGTTCCAGAGAGGCTGAGGTGATTTCCAGAGAGTTTTTGGAGTTTGGAGACTCGTTTTGTTGCTGTTCTTCGTTGTTCTATCTCTTCTCCATCTTTCCAATCCTTGTCAAGGTGAGTGCGTGACTGTAGGTCCGTTAGCATTGGAGATTGTGTGATTTCGAGATTGTTAATGAGTTTTTCGAGTTGTTCTTGTGTAGGATCGAGTTATTTTGTTGTTTGATCGATGTGGGGGTTGAATCCCACGAAATTGTGTGTTTTATGCGATTTTCGTAGCTTCTGGTTTCTGGGCGTCGAGCCGGTGTCGAGCGACACTCGATGAGTGTCGATCGACACTCGGGAGGCTGGCGTCGATCGACACCATAGAGGTGTCGGTCGACACCAACCTGGGTGTCAGGAAACGTGGGTGTTTCCTGACAGGGATGGTTTTTACTTGTGATTATTGTTGAGCATTGTTATTGTTGTTGATTATTGTGATGTTTTGTCTAGTGTTTGACGTAATTGGCCTGTAGGCAGGATGATCCACTCACTAAGTATTTATGATAATACTTACGCATCTCTTTCGTAATGTGATGCAGGTAACAGCAATGTTCTTCCGCGGAAAGAGACCGAGAGAAGAGGATGATGAGATTAGGAATTTGATTCTGGCTTTGTTGTTATGGTTGACTAGAAATTCGTGAGTTAGGGTGTTAGACTTTATTTTAATAATGTAGCAAACCGGCTTAGGTTGCTTATTGCTTATTGGTTATTGGTTTTATTGGTTTATTTCTTTATTGGTTATTGTTGAACGGTTATTTATGATTTAATAATATTATTGTTTTCTTCCGCTTTGTGTTGTTAAATTAGCTGTTGAGGATTAATATTTATGGGAATATTAATCTGGGCTAATTATTTAAAAAAAAAAAAAAATTTGGTTGTTTCAGTTGTTTCTGCAAATGTGAACCAAGTATGTATCAAACAAGGTTTGTATAAATGGCACAAATATTCTCAGGTTTTACACGAACCAAACAAGGTTCAGGCATATAAAACAACAATATCAGCAAAACCAAAATAAACTACAAGTACTTCTTAGGCTTACGCCTGACTCGAAGGACTCTATCAGGTACAGGATCAGCACTAACCCGATCTTTTTTCTTCGTAGGAGTGGTATCTGTCTCGGTAACCTTCTTCACAGAAGTGGCAGTGTTATCGCCAACTTTCTCCTCTGCATCATTCTCCTCTTCACCGGAAGGCTCGTCATCCTTCACAGACTTCTCAGGCTCCTTAGGTGTAGGCTCCTTAGGCTTCTCAGGCTCCTTAGGCTTAGGCTCCTTAGACTCTTCGGGCTCCGCATGCCTTGATGCATCTTTCATAACCCGGATGGTTTCTTCTATGCTGACCACCTTCTCAGTTAGGGTCCACAACCTGGCATCAGTCTGTTCGAAGCCCAACTTCATCTCCGCAGTCAACTTCTCGCTGCACTCTTCAAACAGCTTCTTAATCTTCTCCTCAAAGCGACTGAAGCCTTCGTCAGCAACGGAAACGGTCTCCGGACACTGCCTCTTCTGCATCTCCTCTCCATGTTCTGCTAATCTTTTCCTCTTCGCAGACTCCCCGGATTTAGATTTAGCATTCTTGGCCACCATTACACCATGAGGATTCCAGTCGTCCGACTTCCACTTCCATCTACCACCTAGTTCACCGTACAGTGCCTTGATAATATTCTCAACCTTCGGGTCATCTTCATCATCATCCCACTTTGGGTAAACAAGATATCTCTCCACCAATACGCAGTGCTCAAAGTTCACCTACAAACATAAGGTAAAGTTATTAAAGAGGTCTACTATAGAGGTCTACTATAGAGGTCTACGTAAAAGGTCTACGTAAAAGGTCTACGTAAAAGGTCTACGTAAGAGTTCATGCTAAGAGGTCTACATTAATCGGTCTACGTAAAAGGTCTACGTAAAAGGTCTACGTAAAAGGTCTACGTAAAAGGTCTACGTAAAAGATCTACGTAAGAGTTCATGCTAAGAGGTCTACATTAATCGGTCTACGTAAAAGGTCTACGTAAAAGGTCTACGTAAAAGGTCTACGTAAAAGGTCTACGTAAAAGGTCTACGTAAAAGGTCTACGTAAAAGTTCTACGTAAAAGGTCTACGTAAGAGTTCATGCTAAGAGGTCTACATTAATCGGTCTACGTAAAAGGTCTACGTAAAAGGTCTACGTAAAAGTTCATGCTAAGAGGTCTACATTAGTCTGAAAACAAAGTATGTACCTGCTTCAGTATGGTTTGTCCAACGTTTCTTAAGCCCCATATACCTCTGTAGGCCAGGAGCGGCACCTCTGGAGCGTTTGGTATGGGTGCACCAAAATTGGCTCCGAATTCAGGCATGAAACGATAAGCCCATACTTGTAGCACCTCAACAAACCCATCCATCACATATCCAGACTTCCATAGCTCTGCTCCTTTGATGGCTTGAATCAGGTTCTTGAAAGCTACACGCCCCCACGGATAACTCTCAACCTTCTCTTCATCCATCACTAATCTGGCCAGGTTCACCGGAGTTTGGGAAGTGGTTCTCCGAGCCACAATAAAGCCTGCGTAGATGGAAAGTAACCCAGCCTAAGTTTGTCCTCACTCGGCCAGTGTGTTGCCCATTGGCATGCTTGTGTGAGCTGATGTTGACTCGGACCAGCCTCAACGTCTACTCCGAGCCTCTCCCAGAATGCTCTCATCTGTTGAGTAACCTCACACTTGGGGTCATCAAGATCCTCATCCTCTACATAGTCGCAGTTGAGGCCGGTGAGATATTCAAATTCATGCAGGGAAAATCTAAGTGGGTTTGCACCAACCGCACTCCAGATCTCATACTTCCTCTTGCACTCTAACTTGAATGAGAGCATAGTGTGGACCACTTTCGAAGACCACTCGAATTTAAGGTCATGAAACCTGCAGAAGACACCAACTCGCGAGTCGCAGAGCGTTTCCCACTCGGCATCACTCAAGAGTCCCTTCACGGCAGTGAACAGCTTTCTGTCGTTGCTGTAGTAGGCAATGCTTTTTTGGGGTTCGGGTTCATCTCCTCTTGTGTAAAACCTTCTTGGAAAGGTTGGGTTCTTCATTCTGCAAGACATATCACAGTAGTCAGAGAAAGACCAACTCAGTATACGTAAAAGGTCTACGTAAAAGGTCTACTGCAAAGGTCTACAGGAAAGGTCTACGTAAAAGGTCTACGTAAAAGGTCTACGTAAAAGGTCTACGTAAAAGGTCTACGTAAAAGGTCTACGTAAAAGGTCTACTGCAAAGGTCTACGTAAAAGGTCTACTGCAAAGGTCTACAGGAAAGTCTACGTAAAAGGTCTACGTAAAAGGTCTACGTAAAAGGTCTACGTAAAAGGTCTACTGCAAAGGTCTACAGGAAAGGTCTACTGCAAAGGTCTACAGGAAAGGTCTACTGCAAAGGTCTACTGCAAAGGTCTACAGGAAAGATCTACAGGAAAGGTCTACTGCAAAGGTCTACTGCATGTCTACGTATCAGTTCTATGGTTTGCTAAACCCTAAACGACACTGGCCTATGTTTCAGCCGAAATGTCGAAGAATAAACGACATGAATGAGTTATAGATTATACCTGTATATCAGCGGGAAACTATGTCTGAAACGAGATCTAAAAACAAAATGACACATGAGTTCGGTGAGATTATATGTGGTTATACAAAGTGGAAATGGTAAGAAGAGTGAGTGACTGAGTTATTACCAGGAAAGGGAATCGACAGGAGCGCTCCGACTCTACCAATGTCGACGGACCGAAGACGGCACCAATTTGTACATATTGCGAACAATAAAACGTTAGCCCCGACAGAAATGATATATGTTAACGATACTAGATAGAGGGCGGCGATATTACCGGCGTGAAAAAACGGAGGCGGAGCAAACAGAGGCGGAGCAAACGGAGGCGGAGCAAACGGCGGCGGAACAAACGGCGTCGAAGCAAACGGCGTCGAAGCAAATGGCGTCGGACACGGAAATCGAAGAAAATCACCTCTCGAGAGCGCCGAATTCAACTTCTAACAAACCCTAAAATTTACAGTTCAAGGTAAAAATCGAATTATATACAACGGTTCAGATGTACGGTTGGTTATTACAATTAATCTCGGTTCAGGTGTTCAATTTACGGTTCATTACAACAAATTCAGCCGGTTATTTTATAACTGAGGTCTACCGCTACGGTCTACCACGAAATTACCGAAACGTTTCAAATCCCCCCCCAAATCCACCGTCTATTTGAAATTTTGGGATTCCCGCTAGGTTAATTATGTGGTAGATCTACCTGGTAGATCTACCTGGTAGATCTACATGGTAGACCTCACACATTTATGTTTTAACCTAAATGTCTTTGTTTATCTATAAATGATTCATTTGTATTCAATCATATTTTTTGTAGATGATAATGTCTATATTTTAATTATTCATACAAGTGTTTTTGTCAAATTATTTTTTCTTTAATTTTTAATTTAAATTTAAGATTTAATTATTTGGTAGATCTACCTGGTAGATCTACATGGTAGACCTCACACATTTATATGTTTTAACCTAAATGTCTTTGCTTATCTATAAATGATTCATTTGTATTCAATTATATTTTTTGTAGATGATAATGTCTATCTTTTAATTATTCATACAGGTTTTGTTGTCAAATTATTTTTTATTTAATTTGTAATTTAAATTTAAAGTTTAATTATTTGGTAGATCTACATGGTAGATCTACTTTACCCTAAACACTAAATCGAATAATTTAGAAAACATTTTGTAACAATGTGCTTGCCCTATTGTCATTTTACAGTTTGGATAACAAATAAACGAACATTGAATCGCATAACAAACCAAAAACAACAATTGGTCTAGAAATTTTCAAAACCCTACAACTTACACCATTCAACCCTAAACAATCTACTCAAACTCTTATCCTTATGAACTATATATTCATGATATTTATAGATTCATGCATTTTTCTGAGATCATATTTTTAGTAGACGTTAAATGTCTATTATTTCATAATTTGTGAAAAAAATATTTCAAAGTATTTTTGTTTTAATTTTTAATTTAAATTTAAGATTTAATTATGTGGTAGATCTACATGGTAGATCTACCTGGTAGATCTACATGGTAGACCTCACACATTTATATGTTTTAACCTAAATGTCTTTGCTTATCTATAAATGATTCATTTGTATTCAATCATATTTTTTGTAGATGATAATGTCTATATTTTAATTATTCATACAAGTGTTTTTGTCAAATTATTTTTTTTTTTAATTTTTAATTTAAATTTAATGTTTAATTATTTGGTAGATCTACCTGGTAGATCTACCAGGTAGATCTACATGGTAGACCTCACACATTTATATGTTTTAACCTAAATGTCTTTGCTTATCTATAAATGATTCATTTGTATTCAATTATATTTTTTGTAGATGATAATTTCTATATTTTAATTATTCATACAAGTTTTTTTGTCAAATTATTATTTTTTTAATTTTTAATTTAAATTTAAGGTTTAATTATTTGGTAGATCTACCTGGTAGATCTACATGGTAGACCTCACACATTTATATGTTTTAACCTAAATGTCTTTGCTTATCTATAAATGATTCATTTGTATTCAATTATATTTTTTGTAGATGATAATGTCTATCTTTTAATTATTCATACAGGTTTTGTTGTCAAATTATTTTTTATTTAATTTGTAATTTAAATTTAAAGTTTAATTATTTGGTAGATCTACATGGTAGATCTACTTTACCCTAAACACTAAATCGAATAATTTAGAAAACATTTTGTAACAATGTGCTTGCCCTATTGTCATTTTACAGTTTGGATAACAAATAAACGAACATTGAATCGCATAACAAACCAAAAACAACAATTGGTCTAGAAATTTTCAAAACCCTACAACTTACACCATTCAACCCTAAACAATCTACTCAAACTCTTATCCTTATGAACTATATATTCATGATATTTATAGATTCATGCATTTTTCTGAGATCATATTTTTAGTAGACGTTAAATGTCTATTATTTCGTTATTTGTGAAAAAAATATTTCAAAGTATTTTTGTTTTAATTTTTAATTTAAATTTAAGATTTAATTATGTGGTAGATCTACATGGTAGATCTACTTGGTAGATCTACATGGTAGACCTCACACATTTATATGGTTTAACCTAAATGTCTTTGCTTATCTATAAATGATTCATTTGTATTCAATCATATTTTTTGTAAATGATAATGTCTATATTTTAACTATTCATACAAGTGTTTTTGTCAAATTATTTTTTTTTTTAATTTTTAATTTAAATTTAATGTTTAATTATTTGGTAGATCTACCTGGTAGATCTACCTGGTAGATCTACCAGGTAGATCTACATGGTAGACCTCACACATTTATATGTTTTAACCTAAATGTCTTTGCTTATCTATAAATGATTCATTTGTATTCAATTATATTTTTTGTAGATGATAATTTCTATATTTTAATTATTCATACAAGTTTTTTTGTCAAATTATTTTTTTTTTAATTTTTAATTTAAATTTAAGGTTTAATTATTTGGTAGATCTACCTGGTAGATCTACATGGTAGATCTCCATGTTTGTCTACCACAGCGTCTGGAGGTTAAAATCGTAATCGTGGCATGCGTTTTTTTGTTTGTTCATAACAGAGTGTGAGGTACTGTTACTGTAGAAAAGGTTAGTTTTGCAATTGTTTCAAATTGTGGTTTAGTTGAATAGAAAAAATCAATTTGTGGTCTATTTTTGGCAATTTCCCCTTTATTATGCTAAATGAAAAGTTTGTAAAAAACGCGTATCTTCGTCATGCGCTATGAGATTATGAAACTATCCTCACCAGGATACCGTTTTTTGTTGCATTTTGGTAAAGATTGCTTAGCATGTAAGTGTTATATTTAGTTTTTAGCTTCCTTAACTAACGTGCCTGATTTGGAATATTGTTTGTTGATTGCTTGAATTTTGTCTCTTGAATATTAGCAAAAATTTGAAACAATTAGCAAAAAAAAAAATTAATCAGTCGTCTACCACGGAAAAACCACTTTAAATGTTATTTTCTCTTAGATTGAGCCAATTAATTAAATTTTTATTAAACTAAACACAAACACAAATTCTAGAGAAGTACTCGCATATAACACCCGCAAAAACTCGGGTAAACAAGGCAAGAGCATAATGATGATATTCAAAGATTTGTGAAAGAAT